>QANY01001639.1:1113561-1135338 GCA_003255025.1 Datisca glomerata
GATATGTGTTCTTTATGGGAGATACTGCATTTACTTGGCTTTCAAAGAAGCAACCAATCGTGACGCTCTCGACGTGTGAAGCTGAATATGTGGCAGCATCTTGGTGTGTATGTCATGCGATATGGCTTAGAAATTTGTTGAGCAAGATGGAGCTAAAGCAACTAGCTGCAACCGTGATTCAAGTTGACAACAAATCAGCAATTGAGTTGGCAAAGAATCCAGTGAACCATGAAAGAAGCAAACACATTGACGTTCATTTTCACTTTATCCGAGATCATGTGAAGGAAGGAAGTGTGGAATTGGTGCATGTGGCAATTCAGGATCAAGTTGCGAATATCTTCACAAAACAGCTACCGAAAGTACTTCTCGACAAATGCAAGAAAATGATTGGCATGACGGATGGTAGAAGTATTTAAGTTTATGGGGGAGTTTTGTTGAATAAACATTAAATGTTATTTTTAGTGGGTTTTTTCAATTAGAAGTTACAATTTAGAAGTTAGTGGAAACATAAAAGATCAAGAGTCTTTGTAGATGAAAGGTTTGTAATGAAAGGCCAATGGGTGATAGATTTAATTTTTTTTTCAGTCTTGTGATCTCACATACAACATGTTGAGTGACATAGGCTGGTTTGGTTTTCTAGATACATCCCTAAATGTTCTTTCATCACATGACTGGCTTGTAAACAGAAGCTTCCAACCAGAGATGTTATAGTAAGATAGGACATGTGGTAGGCGAGCTTGTGTCTTCTGTGCAAAAAGGATTGAAACTACTGAATATATATTCTACACTTATACAACCACTAGGGAGATGTTTGACAAACTCCTACTTAATTGTGAATTGGTATGTGCTACTCAAACTTGGGATGATCTTCTTAAATGGTTACTCAAGAAAACAAGTCTGAAGAGCTTGGAGGCAATGATTATTAACCTTCTTTTCATTGTGTTTATTTATTGTATTCGGCTTGAGAGGAATATGAGGATAATTTTTAAGACATGGTGACTGATTCCACTTTTATTCTGAATAATAATGTTAGGATTATTACGGAGTGGTTTGTCTTAAAATCCCATGCTATAGTCCTTGATGAAAAAGACAGTAGGTTGTATGAGAAATAAGACATTTTCACATCTGCTCTTAGGTAGGAGTGATTATTTCTTGTTGAGTGTGTTGTAAGACTTGGCCTTTGTGTTAACGTGGGTATGTCCCGTATAATTGTGTAATTTATTAATTGAAATAATATTTACATTTAACCTAAAAAAATAAAGTAAAAAAATATAACCACGGTTTCTTTTTCTTTAATAACTATAAACCAACCAAAGTTTCATTCAATACATCATCAATGGGTGTTTAATTATTTATACCAAAATTGTCCGACTAAGTAAGTGATTCGAAGAGCCAAATGATTTTCACTGTGTTTAACGGGTAGTTAGACCTTAATGAGAGTTTAACCCTTCTGATTTTAATTATTAATTGATTTTTATTAAATTATAAAATTATAATCCAGATAGTCCCTTTGGACATATAGGAGCCATATTTCAAGAGCCTGTTAATTCGATATTCACACATCATGTGAACGATTGTTTGAACAAATAGAAAGAACGAGAAAAAACTACAGTTATTATTAAGAATAATTTTTCCAAGACATCATAGTAATCCTTAAAGCTTTGTTCAATTGATAAAAATTCTGGATTTGGAGGTTTGTTCTCTTCTAAGTCTAATATTCTAATCCTATCGTTTATTTGGGATCATGTTCTCTTACGAGTGCATAATATAGGAATTTAATAAAATTAATCGAAGGAAGTGCGTATAAAATTGTCATTGACATCGGTAAATACCAAAGCAACAAAAGACAATAACAAAACCTAAATGTGTGCTCCTGATGCTATAGCAAAACATAGCAATGGTCAAGATAAATAATTTCTACTTGTTTTTTAATATTTGTAATTTGATTAAGTCAGAAAAAATCATTGTAAGGGGTATGCGTAGACCTCCCTAATTTATTGAAACGTTTATTTTATTTAATAAAATCTGAGGTTTGTTAAAAAAACCTAAATGTGTGTCTAAGAAGGGATTTTAACCAAATTTTGATATATTTTTAAAGCTTTTTATTTCAGCAAAACTTCTCTCCTCACAGTGAGGAGTGTGTCATTTCTTACAATAAATCAAGGGCATATATTATTTTATGAATTTTTTTTTAATCGCTTGGGATCGCCTTTGCTAAATTTCAAAATACTAGTAGAAAACCATTTAAATTATATTTATAACTTGCATGCTAATGCAAATCATTATAACAAGTGGAGGCAGTCCAAAAATTAAAGATTAAAACTAAAAAAGATTAAGGGTTAAAATTAAAAATAAATAAAAATTTAGGTTATTTATAAAGACATTGCTCGGGAAGGGACAAGTCGATTTACTCAAAGTTGTATTGTATCCCGTCCAGTCCCTCCCAATAAAGAGTAAGAAACTCCTCCCGTCTTGCTCCATTTGTAATGATTTCTCAAGATGGGACGAAAATTTCGACACTTACACACCAAAGTGCGACCAATATCAATATGATCACTCACGTAAGGGGTGATCCCAAAAGACCGTAGCAACTTGTAACTTTTTATTTTATCGACCTCTAATTTGTCTCGTAAATTCCTTTTTCTCACCGGAGTAAGAAGATTGAGAAAATTTTCAATATGATCACTTGTGTGAAGAGTCGTGGAGAAAATTTTCTTTATGCAAGTGATCGTATATAAAAATTTTCTCACTCTAAGACGAGACGAGAAAACAAACATAACTCTTTACATGAGTGATCATATAAAGAAAATTTCTCACTCTAAAATGAGATGAGACAATAAAATTTAACCTATCTCAATCGAGAAATGATAAAAAAATCTAAAAACTCGTTCTGTATACACTCCTAAGTTGCACCGGAAAATCTACATGCTAGCTAGACCGTTGTGATCGGCCTGGGGTCTACACGCTAGCATTCTTCCTAGTATAATGGTAATAGCGGGTGGTAATTATGGTGGCAACTGGTATCCAATAAAAAGAAAAAGTTAGAAAAGAAAAGTAATATACTGAAAAGAAAAAAAGTAATAAAAGATAAGAAAAAAGAATATGCCAATAGGCGTGTGCATGTCCCCTTCCTGAATGCTGAGTGAGAAGGTCGGTGGATCCATGAGAACAAAGCAGATGGAATATCATAAATCCCTAACTCAGTTTTACACGTCATCTTCTTTCAACAATTTAAAACAATGCTTTACGTCATTTTTATATTTTCTTTTTCCTTTTCAAGAGACATTTTATTATATTCTTTTTTTTTACATATTTTTATTATATTCTTTACTTGTAGCAATCTTATATTCTTATGCTAAAGAAAATCTTTGTACCATTTTCCTCCCTAAAATATAAGGTTAAATTAATATTTATTCTCAAATTTATAATCATAAATATTATTGTTTAAAATATATTTTAGTATATAGAAGTATTTTACAAACAAGCACATGCTTTTAAAATGCTTTTACATACACATGATTATGTTTTAAAATATGCGTAAGTGCTTCTTAGAAAAATATATTGAACATAATTATAAACTAAAATATTAGTATTTTAACGTATAAAAGCACTTCTAACACTAACAAAACACCCTAAGTCATAAACGGCCAACTCTGTTTATTTAGAAGTTTGTCGCTAAATTATAAATGAACAAAAATTAAAATTCATAAAATAAGTTAATTTAATAATAAAAATAAAATTTTTAAAATAAAATTTTTTTATATAATCAAATGATGTCATAATATTTTATAGATTAATGTAATGACTTATTAAAATAATTTATAAATAATTTACATATATTAATATAATTACTCTAAAAAAATGTGTCCACCGTTTTGGTAGATAACATTCTACCAATTTCCACCTCGTTTTTCCACTCTCTCTCTCTCTCTGTTCTGTTATCACAGTGAGTTGTGGGTTTTTTTTACTCTCTCCGTGGAAGAGTTTCTCTTATCCTTCTCTCTATTATCTTTGCTTTCTGTTTTGTTTCGTTTCCTTTTTGTGGGTGAGCTCTATTTCGCTTTCCTTGGGTCTCACCACTAAATCGAGTTGATCTATGTGCGGTTTCGCATTGCTGGAGATCGGAACTACATCGATTAGATCTGAAGATAGTTATCGAAGGTGGAGGAGGAGGGGAGTAATTGCAGGAAAGACAAAGGTATCATAATATATTTTCACAAAATTAAGCTCAACTGGAACCAGGAATTTAAAGAACCAATTGTCGAAATCGTTGACGAAGAAGATATCGACACAATTCACGATCACGATTCATCATTGTTGTGTGATTCGGAGGGTAGAAAGAACCATCCTTCTGTTTCGTGGAGTTGCATTTTGCTGTTGGTTGTTGTAAATTGCAGTTTGCTGCCCTTCAATGAAATATGTTGGGTTTGACAACAAAAAACCCAACCCAAAGAGAGAATTGAGTGGAAAGACAAAAAATAAGAGATGAATTGGGTGAAGCAGAATTAACCATGGTAGCTCATCATTTGAGCTTCTTTTTCATTATTTTTCTCCTGACTGTATCCATCCAAGCAGTCCCCAATACTCAGAGTCTGAGCATTGCTCAAAGTGGTGGTCGCAGAAGAATTCTGCATCAACCACTTTTCCCGGTATCCACGTCACCACCACCGGACACAGAGTTGCCGCCACCTTCACCGCCGCCTCCTGATCCTACTTATTCCAGTCCAGAGGACCAGCCATTCTTCCATGAAATTCCCACAGGGCCAACCCAGGATCAGGGTCAACCACCCCCTGCACCTGCCAATGGAACTATGCCAATCCCAGCAGCAACGCAACCTTCCAAACCAACGAAGACCGTCGCTATTGCAATCTCGGTTGGGATTGTCACTCTGGGAATGCTCTCTGCCCTGGCATTCTTTCTCTATCGCCACCGTGCAAAACACCCGGGAGAAACGCAAAAGCTAGTCGGAGGGAACAATACCGAGCGATATCCCGACAATTCCAGAGTTCCACCATCAAGTTTTCTCTATATCGGAACTGTAGAACCGAGCCAGAGCTCGGTAATCGAGCCGAATGCTGCAAATGGAGCAAACAGTTCTCCTTATCGCAAGCTGAATTCCATTAAAAGATCGGATCGGTACCGTCCTAGCCCTGAATTACAGCCATTGCCGCCTCTTCCTAAACAGGCGGCCGTAAACTCACCGCCCGACATGTCCTTGTCTGACGAGGAAACCTACGAGACAGCATTTCATACGCCACAGGCCTCGTCGGTGGTCAGTTATGATGATGTTTATGGCTCACCGGGTTCGCGTCAAAGTAATAATGTCAACCAGGTTTCCGCAGCCACTGTTAGGACTGAACCTAATTCTAGTCTTCCTGTTCCTCACTCCAAAAGAACATCCCCTAAATCTCGGCTTTCATTCTCATCTACAAAGCAGGTTCAGTCTCCGCTGCCACCTTCCCCGCCACCTCCTCCTCCAGCATCGCCATTGGAAATTCCTCAAATTCAGGTTAGTCTTGAAACAACTCCTTTTCCTCCTACTAGGCTTAAATTTTCGAAACCGCCACCTCCACCAAATCTGGTGCTTCTTCAATCACTCAGTAATCCATCCCTCTCTCCACAAGCATCGAAATCAAAGGTTCCTCCTCCGCCTCCACCTCCACCTCCGCCTCCTCCGCGGCCGCCGCCATCTTCTCATCCACCGTCCCTTTCAACTCCGTGGAAAGTAGGATCTTCGGAGCAGAGTGTTCCTCCAACGCCTCCTCAAGTTTCCTCAAAGCCACTATCCCGGACTGTGACAAGATCCAAGTCCAAATCTCTTTTGGCTCCTAATTCTGGGGTACCTGATTCCGCTGAAGAAACCCGCAAAAGCAGAAGCTCTTCGGAGAAGCCTGAAGCAGACGACACAGATGGGACAAAGCCGAGGTTGAAACCCCTGCACTGGGACAAAGTACGGGCAACCTCGGACCGAGCCACAGTATGGGACCAACTCAAGTCAAGCTCATTCCAGTGAGTTCTCTTGTAACGATCCCACCACTAATTTACTAAATTATGTACAGAATTTGATCTGGGAATGGTGAATTCCTCTGCAGGTTAAATGAGGACATGATGGAGACGCTTTTTGGCTTCAACTCTACGAATTCTATTCCTAAAGAGCCTGTTAGGAAGTCAATTTTCCCTTCTTCAATGGGAAAAGAGGACAGAGTTTTAGATCCAAAGAAGTCACAGAATATTGCAATACTACTAAGAGCACTAAACGTGACCCGTGATGAGGTGGCCGAAGCTCTTTTAGATGGTATATTTTCTCATTCGTCTTTCTGATTATCGATTATATTTTACAGGATTAGAAACCAGATTAATGTACTTTGCTTTGTTTTCAATACTGACTTGATTTCTGATTAATGCTTCAGCTGAAATTCATGCATTGTTACCAATAGGGCCATATATGTTTATTCCTTTTGACCCGAAAAATAATAGTATGATTTGAATTAATTGTGTTAGAGGATATGCGTGGCATCTTTAGCCCTCCTATCAAAAGAAACAGAGAATGGATGCTGTTGAGACAAAACTGAGCAGAGATCATATAAAGCAGTATAGCAGAATCATCCCATTATTATCACAATGATATTTTTCCCATTGTGATCTGTTAAGCAGTGGTTTATGGAAAAAAGATAGAGTAGGTAGTCACCTTACAAAGGCTTCAACAACTAATTACCATGTGTCAATCATCATCATTTTATTGGTCACCTAGTTGTTTCCATTATTGAAGTTTTCATCATAAGTTCAATCAAGTAACATTCGACACAAATCCTTTTTCAAACCTTTGGCAAATTTTCTTATGCGTCTGGTATTTCCTTGCAAGCTTTCCATTAAAACCATGAATACAGTGCTATTGAATATTAATATAACTTAATTACATGATTTCATTGCTACCATGACTTTTTCTAGGAGCTGTCAATTCCTTGTAGCATGATATAATAAAGATACACAAATACCATGTTACCTCATTTTGATTAACGATTGATTATCATTCCATGCATACTTAGGCTGCCAATTCTTCTTTCTCATGTATCGAAAGTGCAGTTAAAAACATTCCGACTCAATTGCACTTCTCAAAGAAGATGAAGAGCATGTAAATATATCTGAGGCAAAGGAGCCCATGAAACTTGATCCGCCATAAACAAGATAATTGCTATAGGATGGCATTTTATTAGACCAGGGCTCAAAATATCAATGCATACAAGACAAAAAATGAGAATTGGTCAAATTCGTAGGAGAGAAGGAATTTGTATGATTTCATTTCCGTCTTTACCGTTGCATAGATGATATCTCTCTCTGTGCTTCTGGTGAAAAAAGAAAAGAAAAAGAACAGAGTCATCTTTGTGTCTGCATCTTCACCTCACTATAAGCTACAACTTATGTGTTTGGTTGTAACAGGTAACCCGGAATGCCTGGGGACTGAACTTTTGGAAACTCTTGTGAAGATGGCTCCAACTAAAGAGGAAGAGATAAAACTCCGAGACTATCGTGGCGATATCTCAAAACTAGGTTCCGCAGAAAGATTTCTCAAGGCAGTGCTTGATATCCCATTCGCATTTAGAAGAGTTGAAGCCATGTTATACAGAGCCAACTTTGATACAGAAGTAAAGTACCTGAAGAATTCATTTCAGACTCTAGAGGTACAGTTGATATAAATTTAAGTAGGAAAGCTAATTACACTTTGTCATCTAACTTTCTCGAAACTCGTAATAGATCTTATTATTATTATTCACCAGGCAGCAAGTGAAGAACTGAAAAACAGTAGACTATTCTTTAAACTTCTTGAAGCTGTTCTCAAGACAGGAAACCGGATGAACGTTGGTACCAATCGCGGAGATGCAAAGTCTTTTAAACTTGACACTCTCTTAAAACTAGCAGATATAAAAGGAACTGACGGGAAGACAACATTGCTTCATTTCGTTGTCCAAGAAATTATTAGATCTGAAGGTGCAGGTGGTGATGATACAGATCACAATCTTCAGAGCAAAACACAAACCAGAATGGAGGAAGAATTTAGAAGGCAAGGATTGCAGATAGTGGCTGGGCTAAGTAGAGACCTCGACAATGTAAAAAAAGCGGCAAATATGGACTCAGATGTCTTGAGCAGTTACGTTACAAAACTGGAAATGGGGCTTGAGAAAGTAAGACTGGTTTTGCAATTTGAGAAGCCTGATATGCAGGGGAAATTCTTCGACTCCATGAAGCTATTTCTTAAAGAATCTGAAGAGGAAATTGTTAGGACTAAAGCAGATGAAAGAAAGGCATTATCCCTAGTGAAAGGTGTGACAGAATATTTTCACGGGGACACAGCTAAGGAAGAAGCTCATCCTTTCAGAATATTTGTGATTGTGAGAGATTTTCTCAACATATTAGATCAAGTGTGCAAGGAAGTGGGGCGGATGCAAGAGGGTAATGGGGTAATGGTCGGTTCTGCTAGATCCTTTCGAATACCAGCTAATGCTTCATTGCCAGTCCTCAACAGGTATAATGTGAGACAAGACAAAAGTTCAGATGAGGAGAGCGAGTCTCCATAAACCCGCACGATACTTTTGAAAAAGACCGCCAGATTAGTCGATACATGCTTTGGTTACAGAATCAGATCATATTGATGCAAAATTTGGGGATAATCTGTCTTAAATTGCAAGCAGCTTTTCTCATATTCAAGAAAATTTTGGTCCCCTGAGATGCTACTGTCAATCAAGGTACCATGTTGTGTTATGAGTTTTGCAGATATAAAGATGCCAAATGTTAGAAATAGGAAAATAGGTACAATAATAAAAGAAGAGAATTCTGGGTGGACATCCAATCAGTAGAAAGGGCATCAAAGCACAATCTCAACAAGGAAGAGCCTGTCTGAATGAAAAAAGGAGAGATTTTTTTTGTTTTGGGGGGGGGGGGGGGNGGGGGGGGGGGGGGGGGACACGCTTTCATTCCATTAGCATACACGTTGTAATTAGGATAGATTTCTTCCTTAATTAATTTACATTACCACATATCCTTTGCAGTGTTCTTGATAGTTTTTAGACAGAGAGAATGTAACTATTATTATTGTGACGCTATTATCTGCATTTGTTGAATAGTAACTAATAATGAATATCGGTTTTTTCAAGTTTTAACTCAATTAATCATAATGAGATTTTGACTCTGTAGGATTCGTTCTGCAAATTACCTATTTTCATGTGATGAAAAAAATGCATTGAACAGAGCACTCAACTTTTCTTATGTGAGTGTGTATACACAAACACGGCACACAGAATGGAAATTATTCAATTTTATCAGTAAAAAACTCTTAACCGAGATAATCTTACTTTGGCTAAAGAAAGTCTCCATCATCATTCACGTATTTCATATAAAATTTATTCTATAATTGAAGGCTAAAAAATAACTGGATAGAAATACAGAAAGTGAGCAGTATAGTAATTTTTTGTTTTTATAAAAAAAAGGATAAAAACGAGTCTCGCTCTACTATCAGTAAAAAAGAAATTCCGTGTTTTTTGAACCAACATTTCACCTAAGACAACGTTGCTACATTGTCGTCTAAGTGTTCTCAAGTATATACACATTGAAAAACAACGGAGCATGATGAAGCTTGAAGGTGGAGGGGAAGCCATTGGTTGATGTGGGATCAAGGATCTCACGTATGCTAAGTCCGAGACAAATAATCTTTTTTCATCCATGCTGTCAGCAAGTATATTTTTTTCATCCATACGTGTCAGAGACGGTATACGAACACATCTATGAATTCCTCTGGACTTGTATTTTATATGTTTTCTTATGCAAATCAAGATAAATAATTAATTTTAAAATATGGGCAATACGAGTGATTCAAACCAAAGACCTGAGAGAGAGTAAATCTTCAAACACAAAAACCGAATATTGCATGACAAGAAATCCCAGTCGAACTAGTTCTGCATTCCTTCGCGTGCCTAAAGTGACTATCCAAATTGGCACGGACAACTCACAGAAAATGAGATGTCGAGTTTGAGTTTCACACTCGTCACAAGAAAAGTTTGCGTTCTCCTCACTATCGATTCATTTCTTGCCCCAGAAGGCCAAAATGGCAATGCGATAATGGAAATAAAGCAAACAAAAAAAAACCTTACTTTAGACTTGAAAGAAAGTCACAAATATCGTAATTATGAGAAGTGAAAATTTGATCTATATTATTCCTAGTTCACAGCCAGGTCATCCTAAAAAAAATTATATCACTACCTCGGGTTACCCGGTAACACTTGAAAGATTGGAAAAATGACAAAGTAAATGAAATACTTGAGCATAGAGGCCTTTGGAGCTAAGTTGCGAATGTCCCCCACTGATGTATTAGAGTAGAGGCACTAATAAGAAAACCTTCCAAATAAGAGCTAAAAGGAAGAGTTAGTACGACACTTTTAAGTTCTTCAATGCAGAAGTAAGCAGAGAAAGCTTCTCAGGAGCTCTCTGCCTGTAGTCTTTCTCCAACGCCGTTGCTGCCAGGGAGTGGAGCTCCGGGCTCTCCTTGTCGTCTTTGTTCCTTCCTTTTGTTAGCTGTCCAATGGCTGAAGTACACTGCATATGGAGCAGACATCTGCCAATCAGGTACTAAAATCAACTAAATATAAGATCATAGAAAGTCAGTTTCAATGTCTCTACAAAGGGCTAAGAGCTAGAAGATATTAACCTAAATATTCACACACTCTACCCAAAAAACACGTCTGTGTACATATCAATCTCTCTCTCTCTCTCTCTCTCTCTCTCTCTCTCTCTCTCTCTCTCTCTCTCTCTCTCTCTACACACACACAGATATATGTGTGTGTGTGTGTGTGTCATAATAATAATTATTTTGGGGTGGGGGAGGGCTCACCAAGCAAATGCCAAAAAGTGCTCTGGTATTTTTCCCCCCTGTCAAGTCAATAGTGGATGCATAGTATTTCTTTGCCATCTGGAGGTTTTCGAGACCGCCTAGAGTGTAAAGCACCTGTACCCAGAGGTTTGGAGATGAGTACTTGTCAATTAATTGTATTAAGGTGATTGGCACATAAAGAAAAATGAACTACAGTTAGCTGTTAACAGAATACAAAATGCTGTCAAGATATCAATAAAGGAATATTAGAGCAGAAAAAACTTGGGACACTAAACTAGGAGCTTTAAAACAGTTTCTCAACATTGGCTCTTTCAATTAAACCTCGGCAAAAGATAAAGAAATGGAACAAGGAACACTTGTTCAAACCATCTACAGAAGCACGCTGCTTAATCCTTTTATACCAACCACCTTGATGTTAAGTGAGAGTATGAAATTCAATATATGTGAGACAGGGAGGAGATACTTTTGGCAAAGCCAATATGATATTTCATAAACCAATCATCTGACCTAGTCTGTAGAAAAAACTTGCTTATTTAGGATAAAATGCTTCTTAGCTCTATCCCATTCATGAAGTTGTACTTCTTTTCTCTCACATTAGAATTGCCAAAAGGATGAAATTTGAAAGGGAGAAAAGTCATAAGAAGATAGAAATGAAGAGGCCCTTACATCAGCATATGCCAGATGATATAGTGGAGCTGTGGGTTGAGATAATATCAGCTCCTCATAGCAAAAAACCGCTTGCTTGTACCTTAAACGCAAGCAAAAAAAATTCCTCAATGAGCCAGAGGCCATTGGCTTTCCATAAGAGGTTGAAAAACCAAAAGAACAAAAAATAACATTGATTCAGCCAAAAACAACTTACATTTGGAGGGAGACGTATAATTCAGCCAGTTCTCTCCAGGCATCATGATCAGCCATGAATCTATTAAAGGGAGAATAAGTTATCAGCCTTATTTTCTCCAATATTATCATGAACATGTTTTCTAACTTTCTCTAAATAGAGGGTTTAAATTTGCCTCACATTTCAAGATATTTATTCAGCCCTTCAATGGCCACAGAAAGGTTGCCTTGTGCCTTTGATATAGCAACCCGCCTTTTATGTACTACCTGTGTGAGAAAAAAATTGTGAAACTTAATAATCAGTATTAAAACTTCATGTAGGTACAGATTTGTCACAAAACAGATAAATTAGACTGGCGGTACAGTTCAAGAATATAAATATTTTGTCCTATGAAAAACAGGGAATTTACTTGATCAAATTGATTGTCTTCTAAAAGACTAGAGTAAGCCTTTTCTGCCTCAGCCCACAATCCCTTTGCTTCAAGCAACATGGCCTCCAGCCTCCCTGTGATTTATGCAAAAAACAAACCCGCATCAGAATAAAAATTTAGGAAGTTATTATCTATTCAACATGCTTGAGTATAGATATACCACCTATGTAGTCAGATTAGCACGCATATATGCAATGTGTTGTTTATTACACATGTGGTGATTTCAAGATCCAACTACACATACAAATTGAGCAGGTCCACTGCTATGGACTACATCACCAAAATGCAGCCCTGTAAATTTTTTTATCAAAGCAGCCATAGAGGTTTATTTTTCTTGTTTTTTAATTTAAGAAGCTTATTAATTTATTAGTGGATAAAAGAGGGTCTTCACCCCATAGAGGAAACTAGACATAATATCATTATTGGGTTTTTCAAAAGAAGTGTACTGATAAAACAAGCCACACCATACTTAAAACTTACAATTGTGAAGGTAAAATCAAACTAAAGTTGGAGATCAAAGACAGACAGCTTTAATTCAACAATATCATATCTATTAAAAAGAATAATGTTACGTGTTCATTTTAAGCCATATCTGGACCCAAATAAGCAGTGTCTGTGTGACATGTATTGATTTGAGTCTTGCCAGAGTGTCGAGGCATCTCAAAAATAGCAATTTAAAACCATGTTCTATCCATGGCAAGCATTTCCATTCCATGAATTCCATCCCGAGCTGGCCCTTACTCCTTTCTATTGGGCGTAAGGATAGATAAATTTGTCTAAAAGCCTATTTCATTGTGAAAAGCATTACACAATTTAAGAACCAACCACTATCAGCAATGTAATCCAGCACGACTTGGAGGAATGTCTCTAGTTAAACATACATGAAGTACTTGGAGCCAGGTCCTAGATGTTGCTATAACAATTTTCTTTAAAGAAATAAAATGCAACCCCGCCACATGTTCTATCCACGGCAACCTTTCCATAACAATTTGTGTTCGCATATGAGCTCAGCAGGGGCGGAAACTAGCAATATATGGCTAGACATTATTTAGAGATAAAAGTCTAGTTTACAAAACAATCATGAGCTAGCCATATCCAGCTACCTTTTTTCTAATATAGACTCTACCATGTATCATATTAACAGCCAGAATTCGTCTTGACTTACCAACTCTTTTACTCTCTGGAAACTTCTTCCGTAGAGCTTTTATGCAATTCTACAAGGGATTACAATGATAAAATAGTATCAGATCACAAAATACTCTTAGAAAGTTTGTCCAGTCGCCAAGTTTAGTGAACAGGATGAATTCAATGTGAAGTTAAGCAACAATTATCAAATGTAAACTTAAATATCATATTTACTAGGGACCAGCAAACAGTCTGATTATAGTGGGAAAATATTATGAATTCCATAATCAATCGCCTCGAAATAAAATTCTATATCAAAAGAATGAAATGATTTTAATAGTTCGACTAAGCATGTCATATGAAAGGATGTGCAAGATATACTCCCAAAACCAAGCACAAAATGTTTTATTTTTGGGAACCATATCCACTAAATCAAGTAGAGAGTGACGTCTTTGTCAAAAAAAAGTATAGAGTGCGTCTTAGCACGAAAAAATGGGTAGCACACTAGAACTATATTTATTTCATAATCATATAGCTAGAGATGTTTAGACTTAATACATGAACTTCTCCTCAACACATAGATAAAGAATTTCAATGGAACCCAGTAGGCAATATTCACTGATAAAAAAAACACGGTATCCAAATATGAAAGCTGAATAGAAGCAAAAATTAAACAATAGTCAACTGTACCTTTGCAACCTCTAAAGTTTGGCAATCCATTGCTGCAATTGCTACTTGCTCAAATAGGGTCCATTCTACGTAAAAGCATAAGCATTAGTTTGTAAAGTCTATAAAAATATTAGGACTTTAACAAGGGAATGACCTTTCTTGGTATAAAATTTGTATAGAGTGACGTCTTTCTTGCTCAGGAGTCAATTAAAGTGACCTTCCATGAGTTAAGACATTTAACCTGGCTAAATTAAAAGTTGATCTTCTGGATAGATCCTTGAGTAGGTATCTTCTAATTAGCTTAGACTAAACTCAAGATGTCCACTGCAGTAATAATTCCATTGCGCGTGTTTGACTCTTGTTTACCATGCTCACTTTTTATGCGAATCAATATAATTGTGCGAGGAATCTGCAACTGCGATCTCACATGAGATGCAATATGCAAGCCTATTTTAAATTAAAACTATAGTGCATATAACTAAAATCTTACAATGAAGACAACCGTAAATAATACACTGATACCCCTATCAGAATTTTCAAGTAAAAGCGCGAAATAAATCAATTAACTTCTGATGTCAATCTTACACGGATTGAATTGGAAGTCAAAGAGAAGTATGTTCGAGCTCAATACAGCTAAATTAGCACAAATTCAAGAGGCGCGGCACAAAAATAAAACAATTCTACTATCTTCGGAGATATTTCTTCATACACAATAAAAACAACTAGAATCCCACAGACTCAGATCAAATGATCAATGACTCACCCTCGTAACCGAGACTAGATCGCTTTTTTGGGTCATTCAAGATCGACAATCCATACTTCAAAACCTTATCCGAACGCCGAACCTTGAGCTTCCTGACCAGACAGAGGTACTCCCAAGCGCCTCCTCCTCCATTGTCCACCTGGTTCTCGAGCCTGTTAAGCTGTGTCTCCTCTGTTTTACTCACCATCTTCGTCAATTCACGGACTGGAGCAGGATTCGGAGTTCAAATACCTACTCTCTATCTCTCTCGAAATGGTAGATTCCTTTTCCTCCGTCGCCGGCTTTCGGGATCTGCTCACTGCAGTGTGAGAGAGAGCGAGACAACCATAATAATAATACCCACAAATTCAATTTTTTAATTTACAAATTAATAAATAGAAAACAATATTTTCTTTTCTATTTGCAAGAAAACGAAATTTCTTTTTTTCTCAGCAATAAAAACAATATTAAAAAATGTATATTATTGAACATTATTAGGAACTGCCCAAGAATTCACGATTCACATTCTTGTTATTAACGAAGCATTAAATTGTTGTAAACTCTAAGCACAAAACGTCACCGAAAGAATATCTTAAGTCTTATATTATTCAAAACAAGATGTTGGCTTATATAAGCCTTACAAAGAGATAAAAATTGAAACAAACAATCCACTTTATTTGATCCTAATAACATGGTAAATGATTAAGGAAATTGTCAGACTCTACCTATATGTCCTGAATAATAGGATTGAATAATAGGATTTATTAACTTAATGAACTTTGACAACTTCAACTATAACTCTAACAACCCCAATAATTCCTCCCCTAAACTGATTTGCAGTAATGCTTTCAGTTTACTTGTGGTACCACACACACCATTGACTCACGCAACTTCAAGAAAACATCCAGCTTAAGTGGTTTTGTCATGATGTCTGCAACTTGTTCTTGTGTGACACGATACTTCAGCTCATCAACTCCATCTTTGGTCAAATCACGCAAGAAATGAAACCTCACATCAATGTGTTTGTTGCGTCCATGCACGACTGAGTTCTTGTTTAGCTTAATGGTAGAACTGTTGTCATATAACACAGTGGCACAATTACCTTGAGAATGACCAAGCTTCTTCAATACTCTCCTCATCCACACCACTTGACAGCACAAGAGGCAGCTGCCACAAACTCTGCTTTGATAGTGGACAAAGTAACTATAAGCTATTTTTTTAGGACCAGGACACAACTCCTTCACTGAGTATAAATACATAACCAGAAGTGCTTTTCCTGTCATTTATATCTCCTGCACAATTAATGTTTGTATATGCCATCAATTCTCCGTTACCCTCCTTTCGATAAAAGACTCACAAATCCACAGTACCTTTCAAGTATCTTAACACCATTTTCGCAGCTTGCAAATGCAACTCAGTTGGACTTGCCATGAATCTGCTAATGAGAGACACCACGTACATCAAGTCCAGGCTTGTTGCAGTTAGATACATAAGACTTCTAACCAATTCGTTTGTACATGGTAGCATTCACCTTGGCTCCTTCTTCATCCTTCATTAGTCTGACTCCAGGAACAATGGTATTCTTCACACTATTACTGTCCTCCATTCTAAACTTCTCCAAAACTTCTTTTGCACACCTTCTTTGACTAATATAATTGCCTTTAGGATTTTGTAAAACCTCCACACCGAGAGAATATTTCACCTTTCCCAAATCAGTCATATCAAATTCAAGTTTCATAGAATTCTTGAACTTAACAAACATACTCTCATCATTACCAGTAAAAATTATATCATCAATATATAAGCTAACAGTCAAAATTTTACCTTCATCTCCTGTTTTATGAATAAGGTGTGTTCACAACTGCACCGTTCAAATCTTTCTTTGACAAAATATGATTCAATTCAGCTGTACCATGCATGAGAAGCTTGTTTAAGGCCATACAATGCCTTCTTCAATCTGTAGACCTTATACTCTTCACCTTTCTTCTCATAACCATATGGTTGCTCAACAAACACTGCTTCATTTAGCTCTCCATGTAAGAAAGCATTTTTTACATCAAGCTGAAACACACTCCAACTATTTCGAGCTGCTAAAGCAATTACCATTCGAATCGTATCCCACCTAGCCACGGGCGCAAACACCTCAGTATAATCTACGCCATGTTGATGTGAATACCCTTTTGCCACCAACCGAGCCTTACACTTGTCAACCTCGCCATTTTCGTTGAGTTTAGTCTTGAAAACCCACTTTGCTCCAATTTTCTTCAATCATTTAGGCAAACATGTAAACTCCCAGGTCCCATTTCTTTTTATCGCTTCTATTTCCAAGTCCATTGCACTCTCCACGTTGAACTTTGAACAGCTTCTTCAAAGGTAGTCGGATCTGCAGTTGAGGTAAACAGAACCAAATTGTTGTGCTCAACTTCTTCTGAAAATTCTCCCTCACTCACATAATCTTCCATCCAGAATGGTACTCTTCTGTTCCTATCTTCTGATGAGCTTTCTTCAGATGGTGGAGATTTCTCTCAAGGTGATTCACTTGAAGATAAGCTAACATCTCCTCATCATTCTTCTGCTACCACCTTCTCTTCAAATTTTTCTTCACCTTGATCATGTTCACTTCCTTCTTCATTACTATCTCCTCACTAAAGGATATAAAGTCTTGCTTCTTCATTACTTCTCCCCCAATCTCAGCACTCATTTTCTTCAAAAGCCACATCTCTGCTTACAATTATCTTCTTGGACACTGGATCATAAAGTCTATATGCTTTAGACCATTCACTCATCCCTAGTAGCACACACTGAAAACTCTTATCATCTAACTTCTTTCTCTTATTGTCTGGCACATGAACTTGGCCAATGCATCCAAAAACTCGAAAATAATCAACATTGAGTTTGACACCACTTTAAGCCTCTTTAGGAGTCACATCTTTTCACTACCAATGTAGGACTTCTATTGAGCACATGCTCTGTCCAATTTACTGCTTCTGACTAGAAGTTCATTAGAACTTGCTTCTCTGATAACATACTTCTAACCATGTTCATGTTTGTCCTATTCTTGCGCTCAACTACTCCATTTTGTTAAGGAGTGTATGCTACAGTGTTGTCTGCTAATACCATTTGCTTTGCAAAATACATTGAACTCGTGAGAGGTGAACTCTCCACCCCTATCAAAATACAGACAACGAATAAAAGTTCATGTCTCTTTCTCGACAAGGTTTTTATAATTCTTGAAGATAGTAAAAGCTTCAGTTTTTTCAACAAGAAATATATCCACACCTTACTACTGTAATCATCAATAAAGTTATGAGATACTTCTTCTTATTATTGGAAACAGGTTTGATGGGTCTGTAAATGTCAACATGTACCAACTGCAGTTTTTGTGATGCTCTTCATAAACTCCTCTTTGGAACTGCATCCCTGTGTTGCTTTCCCACCATGTAATCTGTGCATATTTCGGATGGTGCCTTCAATTGTGGTAATTCTCTCACCATTTTCTTATATTGCAATGTTTTCAGAACCTTGAAACTCATATGCTCATATCTGCGGTGCCAAAGGTGAGTGTTTTCTTCAAGAATTGTTTGGAAGCAAGTGGGAGCTTTCGATAGAATTTTTACAGACAATTTGAGCATCCCGTTTGTAGACATTGTTGTTTGCATACTAAGCCCGTTGTTGGGATGATATACTTTACAAACTTCATGTTGTATCAAAATAGCTACATCTCTTTCTTGCAATTGTCTAACACTTAATAAGTTGTTTTTCAACTCGGGTATATAGAAAACATCAGTGATTACTTGAGTAACTCCAACAATTTGCAACCCAATGTTACCCTTTCCCAACACAACCATATTGGAATTATTCCTGAGCTTCACATATTGCTGGAATTCCTCATCAAGATCCGAGAACCACTCATTCTTCGCACACATATGATTACTGCACCCTGAGTCAAGGAACTATACATCTTCTCTCCTTGATTGATTAAGCTCCACATATGACATCAGCAACATTTCTTCTTTTTCCTCAAGCTCAGCATAATTCGCTTCCTTCTCCCATTTAGGACACTCATATTGAAGTGCCGTAATTGATGACTCTTATAACACTCAACTGTAGCTCTGTTGAATGCTCATCCGCCTCTTCCTCGGAAAGCTCCACAAACTCAACCGCCTCCTCTTCCACCAATTCTATCATCGTAGGTCACCTTTAACACCTGCTCATTTTCTCCATGCCCATTCACCCTCTGCTCATGTACCAATAAACTACTCTGCAACTCATCAATGGTTACGGTGTCTAAGTTATTAGACTTTTCAACCAAACACACAACATAGTCGAACTTTGAGGTTATTGATCTCAATATATTTTCAATGATCACCACTTGATGTATGTTTTCACCATGAATCTTCATCTTGTTTCCTAAGATGAGTGTTCGAGCGAAGTATGCATCAACACTCTCGCCCTCTTTCATATGTAGAACCTCAAACTCCTTTCGAAGAGCTTGGGGTTGTGCTCTTTTAACCCTTGTGGAACTCTGGTACTTTTGTTCATAGAGTCCCAGATGTGCGTAGCAGTGTCTCTATTGAGGATTGTCTCCATAATGAATCGATCAATGGCTTGAAACATATAATTCTTGAGCTTTAAGTCTTTCAGCTTCTGGTCTGCAATTGATTTTTATTGTGCTTCAGTAGGCGCCACTCCTTCTGCTACAGTAATCTCCACCAAACTTCAATACTCCTTTGAATGAAGAAAATTTTCCATAAGCACAGACCAATGATCGTAATGGTAATCAAACTTAAGAATTGTAGGTTGAACGAAATTAGTTTCAGCTGTCATACTTCGATTCTCTGTCTCTCCTCACTCTTTCTCTTCTTAAGAAACTGCAGTTTCTATTCTTTCACAGTCAGGCCGCGTAACGAGTCTATGATACCAGATTGTTGTAAATTCTAAGCACAAAATAATTCAAAAAAATATCTATAGTGTTATACTATTCAAAATAAGCTGCTGGCTTATATAAGCCTTACAAAGAGATAAATTTTGAAACAAACAACCCGTGTTTTACTAATCCTAATAACATGGTAAATGGCTAAGGAAATGGTCAGACTCTACCCACATGTCCTGAATAATAGGATTTATTAACTAAATAAACTTTGACAACTTCAACTATAACTCTAACAACCCCAACATACATTTTGTCAAAACACATGTATGTTTGTCAACATGTGATTGGTTGAGAGGTAAATTTTAATTCACTGTCTAATATATTCATGTAATGAATTCAGGTTGAAACATATTTATGGAAGTTATTCTAATGATAAACCTAAACTTTGATTCCGACGTAGATGTAGTGAGTCCATTATCAATGTCGTGCATATGATCCTAGTAATGATTCTTGTCAGGAGGCTATGATTGTGTAGATTCAAGCCGCGATATTCTTTGATTAACGTAGAAGTGTAACTTGAAAACAAATTTATTCGTCGTAATTGTTACATCACAATTCAAATCACTTTGTGTCATATATTTAATATTATTTACTTTTTAGAAATAAGCAAATTTTTAAAATACCACCAACAAAACTCAAAGCTGTTGATTTTAATTTTCACTATATTGGTGAAATAATTTATAAATTTGATATAATTTTTCCTTTAGTGAGTGGTGAGTGCACTTAATTCAACCGATGCGTGTCAAGCACGTGCATTTCGAACTGTGAAGGAAAACCCAAATAAGATGGTGGCATGGCAGTGGCGGGGGACTAGACCGTTGTGCTTGTTTGCTCTAAAACCCTTACTCTGCAACTCCTTTTCCACCTCTAGCGGCAGACCTTCTAAAACCCAAATGACGATGAAAACCATAGACGAAGCAGATGTTGGCATCTCCTGCTACATCTCTCAGCTCCCTGGTTTTCGCGGCATCCTCAAGCAAAGGTATTCATTGCAACACATCTGTTGGCTGGGTTGTATTAGCTCAGTTTCTGCAGCTTAAATTCTATGTTGTGTTGGGTGATAGGGACTTGGAAGATTAGCACATGAAAGAATGAGATTTTTTAGCATTGCATGCCTGTTGTTATAATAAAGCTCCCGTTTGGCAGAGAGCACATGTGTGAACAAGAAAGTCAAATTTTTATCATTGCATGTCTGTTTTTCTATCGGTAATCGTTGCATGTGTGTTTTGTCTGGACGCTGCTACTGAGATTTTCCCCTTCTTTTTGCTTTCGTCTCATAAAATATGATGGGTATAATTGAGCTTTTTTGTTTATTGGATCTACATTGCTGCTTTGTAAATGAGGTGGAATTCGTGACGTTCCTTCTTTAGCAGAATTGTATCTCTATTGAATGCATGTTATCATTGTTATTTGATTGAGTTCGTGTCTTACACTGTTACAAAATCTCACTGCTGTATTGGTTAGTTCTGACTCATTGCCCTGTTAGTTTATCATTTATCTATTTATTTTATAATTTTACCCCATATTTGATACAGGTACTCAGATTTTATTGTAAATGAAGTAGATCCTGATGGAAATATTGTTCGCTTGACCTCCTTGGAGGCTCCTCCAGAGGTTTCTACAAAATTACATTGTATCCATTACATTAATTGGTTTCTCTATATTTATCTTGTGGTAGTTATGTCAATCATTTATACCATTCAGGTTGTTGAAGAAAAAGATTCGAAGATGACTGGTGTTTCCAATAAGAGTTACACGTCTGAAATTGAATCTTTTAGATCCCTTGTTGGTGATTCTGATGCTGAGCGTTTGGAAGCTCTTATTAATCAAATTAGTTCTGGCGTTGGAGATGGTATTTCACCAATTATCCTTTCCCCAGATTATGATAAATCTCACCGGACGGTTAGTTTCTGAATGTTATAAGATTTCCATCTAATGTTTGCTGTTGATTTGGTAGGTAGCAGCTTGATGTAACCTGTGCTTAATTCTTTTTAATGGATTTCTTTGGAGTGATGAAGTTTTTAAAGTTCAATATATAGGAGGAAAATGACATGGACTATCTTGCTATTCAAAGTCAAACTGAACCTATATAAGGAAGGACTCGATCCCCCCTCGCCCCCCCGACTGAACCTATAGGATAAGGAAGGACTCGATCCC
>QANY01001639.1:1135371-1206063 GCA_003255025.1 Datisca glomerata
CCTAAAAAAAAAAGAAGAGAAAGTGAATTGTTATTCGATCCACTTATTTTTGTTTCATGTTAGGGTTAGAACGAGTATCTTAATTTACGGTAAGCTCTTTTATTGTCTTATTTTAGCTTCTAGTTCTTGATTAATGAATGATATACTTGAATTTTGTTATTTTTCAGGAAGTTCATAATTTCTTTAAGAAGAACTTTAAGTTCCTTGTGACTGACACCACTGATGGGCCAGATGCTTCATCAAAATGCATCCGTGTAAGGTTAGATTCTCGAGGGCAGAACTCCAAAGGCAGAGACTCCAAGAAAAGGAAACAAAGGGGTGATAAACCTTTTGATAGCAGAGGTTCAGAGAGTTGGCCTGAGCATACCAGCAAGTTCCTTAAGTAAGGGGCATTTGAGTGGATTTTGCGTTTTAGTAATTTCTGTTTAACTAGTATCAAACAGAAGCTTCAACATCTTTAGAGAATCATAACTACAATGCATCTTGTTTTATCTATAACTTGGTGCATCCGTCATGCATTTTACATAGTCAACACAATGCTACATTGACGAGCCTAGTTCTCCACAGCTCATAAAATAGTTAATCTATTTGAAGATTGCCTCTTTTGCAGAACTACATATAGTGTTTCCTCATTAACTAGGTCTACTAATGGCGGTTCAGCTGTAGGATATAAGTAATCAAGTGTAGTCTGTTCATTTTTTTTATCAGTAAGTTTAGTCTGTTCATTAAATAAACTGAGCTACTATTTGATGTTCACCATCTTCCACTACATTGGATTGCTGTACTAGCCCACTGGTTTACTACTCCAAGCATCGTAAGATTCAAGCAAAACTCAACTAGAAGGTTTTCATATTTCTCAGGTTTCATCTTTACAAGGAGAACAAGGATACTCAAGAGGCTTTAGGTCTCATTGGAAAGTTGCTTGGTATTCAGGTGTAATCCTTTTTCGTATTATGAAATTCATCAATTCAACTGGTTAGAAACAGAGAAAGTAAAATTGGTGTCTGGCATATCATTTATTTTGTGTTTAGGATAGTTTGGTTCTTTTTATACTGATGGTTGTACTCGTAGCACATTCGTGTGACAATTTATTTTGTATTATGCCAATAAGCTATCGAGGATGTATTACAATGCAAGAGTAATGAAACTCGATGGTGGGTGAACAGTGAAGTCTAGTAAAAATTATCAACTAACTTTTAAGTTATTTTGAGATCAAAGTTTTTGCTCTGTGTATCTTTTAGGATATGCATGCATATGTTATAGTCTGCAGGATTAAATATGCACAAGATTTTCTCATTTCACTCATTTGGATCGATGTTTGAAAGCTCTCTATGTCTTTCTCCAAACACCATAATTTCAAACTTTTTACTTTTTGTTCAGTATATTGATGAGGGCTTGGTGGTTCTGGGCAATGGTTGTCAACTTGTGACGGATGTTTATAATAATATGTGTAGTATATATTCTATATCCCCTTCATGGAAGACTCCCTTAGAGCTGA
The DNA here is from genome assembly GCA_003255025.1 of Datisca glomerata. Lineage (NCBI taxonomy): Eukaryota > Viridiplantae > Streptophyta > Magnoliopsida > Cucurbitales > Datiscaceae > Datisca > Datisca glomerata. Next base: position 1,136,870 of record QANY01001639.1, read on the forward strand.
TAAAAAAAGAAAAAAATGAGAGTACCGCCTGGAAAAAAACAAAAAGAAACAAAGAAAAGCAATCTCCATTTAAAAATTGATGGTGAGAAATTTTCAGTGAATGTTTTCTTTATGTCCAAGCTGGTCATTTAGATCGGTCCTTTTAATTATGCTTGTCGATTTGTAAAGTTGAGTTATGTTTGACAGCCTAGGTCTTTTGGTTTTGCGGGTACGAAGGATAAGCGCTCTGTCTCAACTCAAAGGGTATAATTCCTAAATATCTGCTTCTTCTTATAAGTTTTGCTTATTCATTTCCACTAGAGTTGCCTTAGAGTCAGATTTTTTTGGGTAATAATGTCTAGTTTTTTTTCTGTAAAAGGTATTTGTAATGCTTTATGCATTTCTATATTTAGAAGTGTGCAAGTGTTTCATCATTTTGATACTGTAATGGTTACTGCATTTAGGATGTTGTTTTGATATTCATGAAGGATCTATACTCCTAGTACTTCAGCTGGATGTTGCCTTTTCTAGTCAGTAACTTTAGGCAAACCTATGGGTATCCATTTTCTTATAAAAAATCCACAACTTGCTATTTCATAACTAAACAGTGATAGATATTGCTTAAATTTTTAAAAACCCTCATGTGTGGAATTCAAACTCCAAGTCCCCTTTTTGACTATTATGGAGCGGATTCACTCTTTGAATCTTAAAACTTGCTCTTATATGTTTGACTGTTGAGCTAAATATAGTCTGATCGTTTTCTTGATTAATACAAAGCGTCCTTTCTGAAGTTTATAACTATGTTCTTTCGTTGCCCCATATGTACCCATTCTTGTCTAACTTTGTGAACTTGGGTATGCAGTTTCGTCAAATTTGGGTTAAGTGGTATGTGACATTCAAACTTAAATACATAATCTTTAGAAACTAAAAGTTGTTCTGACCAATCACAATGCTGTTAAGACTAGAAGTGAAACCCTTGTTTCCCAGTAACTACTCCTACTATGCACATCTTTCTGATGAGAATGTTTATTTTGGAAATATTGTTGCATAGACTTCAACCATATGTTTCTGTTTTGAGAAAATTCATGATATCAAATCTAATAGTAATCTCTGCAACAACCTTTCCGCCTCACCTTCTTCTGCTGATGTGTTTCCAGGTGACTGTTTTTAAGCAGCAAGCAAGTCGATTAGCTTCTCTTAATGATAGGTTGATCGGCATCAAAATCGGTGATTTCTGGTAAGGCCAAGAGAGTTGCATCTCATGCTTTTCCAACATATTTGGTTGTGGATGCATATCTCAGCTCTTTGTTATTACAACAGCCATGTAAAGGAAGGACTTCTTTTAGGCCAGCTCCTGGGAAATCGATTCACTATAACCTTGCGGTAAAACTGTTACAAAAGTGAAGTCCATATTACTGTTGAAAACACCTAAAGTCATTGCTGTAGTTCAATTTCTCGCAAACGTATCTTTTCAGAGGAGTTGTTGCCGATTCTGAGGAGACCATTAAAGCATCTGCAGATGCCTTAGGAAGGCATGGCTTTATTAATTACTATGGTTTGCAAGTACTCTCTCTATCTCTATCTCTGGATGGTTTGTCAGTTATTTTCTTGGAATTGATTGTTTGTAAGTTGTTATCTTTTACCCTTGCAGCTAAGCTATTTCTAGTGAAAAACATACTATTTGATTTGTACAAGGGCTTATGATCATTTTACCTTGTCATGATATGTAAATGGTTCAGCGCTTTGGAAGTGGTTCTGTTCCAACTTTCCTTGTTGGAGCTACATTACTCAGAGGAGAATGGAAAAGTGCTGTATGCTTGATTCTTGATCCAAGAGAAGGGGATATCCTTTTCATAGTCCTATGTTTTATAGGGAAAGTTCGCAAATATTTTCTACTTCAAATATCAGTAATTTGCTTCTCCAAGAGGATGAGTGTTTTCTTGACTCAAATTTTCGAATACAAAGAAATATTATAACGAGTGCGAGAGAATACTACAAGGAGAGTTCTGATATCGAAGGGACCCTGAGGCAATTACCTCGGCATCTGGTTGCTGAAAGGGCTATAGTAAGTGCTCAACTTTGATCACTCCAATTTAGTATAACGAAGGATCCCATCTCACAACATATTTATTGTGTAAAAGTTTGTTACTATGATGAATTATTCTTTCTCTACTTTATTTTTCATGCTTATTCAAGTTACTTTCTTTAAATTCTGAACATATTTTATATCTTCTATATTTATGGTTATAATCTCCAAGGCTAGATTCCAGTTAATATTAACTATTTGTTGCTTTATGTGGTACAGCTCCAATGCCTAAAGAAATGTCCTGGAAACTACTTGCAGGCTCTTAAAGCTGTACCCAGGACTTTGAGAATGATGTAAGTGACTATTTTGGCAGATCTCACAAATTAATTTCTTCACTCGACTTTATAATTGCTTTGGCGTGATGATTGTATTATAGTTTAGTGAAGAACAATAATTATCAGATAAAAAAAGCCACCATATGACCTTTGTTTGGCCTCTTAGAAACTGATATATTCATTGAAACTCAGTAGCATCTTAATGTACTGGTATGCTGATTAAAATTCAATAATTTCACTCCCTCCCTCCATTCTTTCCCTTCTCTCTCCCTTCATGCTCGTGGAGACATCCTTATAGGTTTATTAATATAACTTGGTCTTCTTTTTCTGACAATTGGAATTTGTTATGGTTGCAATTCTGGAATTCAGTGTTATTTGATTTGTTCTTGTTCTGTTCATTTTTTAGTTTTTGCTGGATTACTCGTCCTCCAAATCCTGTTCTTGTACTCTTTTATATATTAATATATCTTTTCTGTTTCCTATTAAAAAAAAGAGATACCGGTTTTATAAGTTTAAGTTTTATGATTGGGACGTATTTTTGAAATCAACGATTTATTGCCCAATTGTCCAGGTATGTGCATAGTTATCAAAGCTATCTGTGGAACAATGCCGCCAGTATGAGAGTGCAGAAATATGGTATGCTCTCTTATATTTGCTAATATTAATATCTTGAATTTACTCCGAATGTGAGGCATATGTTCTGCAATACCTATATTCTGTACTCAGCACGTATAAGGGCTTATGAATGTTATGAAACATTTGTTGTGTTATCCCTTCATGTGACAGGGACCGACCAAGTCGTAGTTGGAGACTTAGTATATTGTAAGGAGGATTCTTTTGAGAAGATGACGGGAATTCTGAATCCTGAATGTGAAGACAATGAATGTGACGAGAGTTTTGTTTCTGGTCATTTGGATGAAACCTCTGGAACTGATGGTCCTACGGAAAGAAATAAATCTGTGAAGGTTAAATTTTCGCAGCATATATTAAAAGATCACTACCACTTCTAGTGGTTATGAATTATATTGAGAGAACAGACCTAGCATTGTGTGAAGTCTTATAAGGCTACACTACACCCTTGCGTTTTTTTATCAGTAAGACAATATTTGGCACTTTTATTTCATAATTATAAGAGAGGTATAAAACTGTGAATCCCCGCCACCCCTAATATCCCACCAATTCTTACTGAAAAAACTGCCATACCAACCAGAAAACGAGTAGAAGATTAATGTAATCTGTAACGAAGCTGATTATTCTTATGAAAAGCCTAAGCTATCACCTACAAGTATGTGCGACAGGCTGCGTATCAATAACTAGTGAAAGATTTTAGTCAATTTTGGGCTTCAACGCTGACATATTTTTTATTATACCATTTGTTTCTCATCTGCTCGAGTTGGATGGGATTTGTAGGTTGAGCGCTATTTTCTTCTTTCTGAAAGTATACATTTGAGTCACTCCCACGGTATTGTGTGCGTGCATGTGTGTGTGTATAATTTCATGGAGAATCTCTTGCCCTCGGTCGGTGCATTCATTTTACAATACTACCCAGTCTCTGTTTCTTATGAAGAAAGATTTTGCTCTGCTTCGATATAAATGAAATACTGGATCTTATACTGATTGCGTCCAGAAAACTGAATATCAAAATTAAGCTTTCATGCTTTCTGGCAGACTGTAACTGCTGAAGATCTTGTCTCCGGAAATTACACAATTGAGGATGTCGTTCTCCCATTGCCTGGGTATTAAGTTTTACTTTTCTATTTCAAACTATATTAATGTTGCAATCTAACATTTTTCATTCATGTCTAATATTTTCATTTTCTCTTTTGCAGTTCCAGAGTAATTTATCCTGCAAATGATATTGCTGAAGTTTATCATGATTTAGCGAAGAAGGTGTGGCCAACAACTGAACTTCTTTTCTCTTTGTACATTTTCTCCTTCTTTTATATATATATATATATATATATATAATATTTTTGTTTCTTATAAAAAAAACAACTGAACTTCTACTAATGCAACTTATCCCCCTTCTCCCACCAAAAATAAAAAGAAAAAGAGAGAAAAAAATCTCATTGCTTGTCATCAGAGTGGTATTCGAACAATGACTCCTCTATCCAAAAAAAGAGGGAAAAACATTGGCTCGAGCAATGTATGAAAGAGTAATTGTACTGATTGTAGGTCATGATACTTAATTCATGATATATAAAAAGCTTTACCACTTGGGCCTAGCGACCTAGTGATTTGTTATGCATGAAAACAAAAGTAGATATCACACTTGATCTAAGCCGAAAGGTTAAAGGGCATGTCTATACTCTGCCTCAGTAAACAACAACGTGTTGGTAATTGCATAAGTAATAGTATGCTTCATACCCTACGATTGGAATCCAAATGAACCAGAGAACATCCAAATGAAATAGCTTATGACTGGCCTAAAAGTTTATCGATTGTAGTATCTTGACTCTATATAGAAGAGTAGTGCTTCATAAACTGGCCATACTTGCTGGTGCTCTACATGGCCTATATTATTTTTTCTTAGTGCAGTAAAATATTCTAAGCTTCCCATTTTCTATTCCTGACATTAATTTTTACTGATCAGGATTCAATCAACTTAACAGAAAGCGCACATAATGTCAAGTATGTTACCGGCAAATCTGATGTGTTACACTTCTCCCTCCCCACTCCCCTCTCCAATATAATGTAAGCTGTAAACGTATTTTTTCTTACAGGGAATTCTCAATAACTGCTATGACTGGAAGCTACAGGCGGGTTTTTCAAAAGCCAATAGACTTCGAATGGTATGCTAGTTTTTTCTCCCTCATCCTTCAAGTAATTATTCCTTCTTCTCATGTAGTTAATAAACTTGAATTTGTTTTCGTGGCAGGGAATTACTTAGATATACTGATCCTAGCTTACCGTTGGCAGAGACAGATTTGGACCTAATTGCGAAGTCTAAGCCGGGGATAAACATTAGGGAGAATGTGGAGAATGGACATGATGACAGCAGTTTAGTTGATACCATGGGTCAGTCAGAGTGCTTTGACAAAGATATGGAGCTTGAAACAGTTGATAACGAGTCTGATGTTCGAAGAGAGTTGGAAGCCCCACAGTCTGGATCCCAATCTGGTTCTAACTCTCAGGAATCACACATGGCTCTCAAGTTTAGCTTTACTCTTCCATCTTCTTGTTATGCAACAATGGCAGTTAGAGAGTTGTTGAAGACATCAACATCTGTATGTATTAAATTAGTCATTCACTTCTAATTTTTCCTGTCTTTGTCCCGAGCTTCTAAATATCTTTGATCTTTCAAATTCTCTCTTCTCGTGCCTAGATACGCCCATCATCTATGTACTTCTTTTGGGGATTGGGTGAGGAAAATCCGTTGAAATAGAAAATACAGGCATATATAACGAGCTGTGAGTCTCATTATGTAGTGGAACCAATTATGAAAAACTAGTTTAAGGGCGGTGTTGATGGCTAAATCTCGGGGGTGAGATCAGGCCAATAATATCTCTGCTCCACTTCTCTCTCTACGCCTGCAATGGGGGAAGGCAAAGTAGGAGGAGACCCAGGAAGAAATGGGGGTGGGTCTACTTTTTACCCCTCCGAAACTTAAGTCAGTAAAGGGATGAAGGAGAGTAAAGTAGAGAAGTAGTTGAAAGTTGTTATTGTACCTCTTAAAGTGCATTTACTGGGGTATTTATAGTGGGAAGCTGGCCAAGAGGCTGGGTTGGCATCCGTATAGCAGGCCTCTCCTCCAATGGGGTGCCTCCTCAGACCAACCCTCAACTTCATGCTTCTTCGATTGGCTTGGTGAGGTACGATGTAACATGTGATGACCTCGGGTGTCATGAGAGTCTGTCCTCGTATCCCACAATGTACTTCCTCAGTCTCTATTAGACCGGCCATATTAAATGCTTATGATGACACCCTGGTAGGCGCAGGTTGACTGATTCCTTGGATAGTGGGCTTCATGCCTTTTCTCATTCCCCCTTCTCTGATTGGTCTAGGTGCATTAAATGTATACGGTGACCCAGGTGCCCTATTTAAACTGAGGCGGGAGATTTCTCGCCTTTAGGACCTCCTCCAAGCGGAAACCTCTCTCTATTGGGACTTAGTCAAAACACAAGTTGATTTACTCGAACACCTGCTGCGGCCTTTAAGGATCCTTAGACGCTTAGTCTCGGGGATGGTAAACTCACCCGAGGTGTTGGCCCTTGAGCGGGCAGTATTCCACGAGATCTAGGCCTCGGGTGTCCCCATGGTGCCTCGAAGTCTAGGCCTCGGGTGGGCTCGCGTCCGTGTTACCTGGTTTTGGGGTTGATTGCCTCCATTGACACGTAAGCAGTTGTTTAAGACTTAACTGCATTAACATGTCCTTAAAGGTCTTTTAGTAGATGCCGAAAAATGGGTATAAACAATTGTCCCCTAACTCGTCGATGTCCTTAATAATCCATAGACTCAGGGAGTTCAACCACTGTCAGTGTCCTAGCCTATCAATAGGCCAAGTGAAAGGACTTGTACCTTTATGTAGGTGTCATAATGGTCGCGTTACCCGAGGCGATCGAGGCCTTCCACCCGGGGGTCTTTTGGATGGCTAGGATGAGTCTTGGATTCTTATAAATAGAAAGCTCCTTCCTCATTTTCACTCTTCCCTTCCTCCACTTGGTGTTTTCACCATTCCCTTCCTCCACTCGGTGTAAGGTACTCTTCTCTCTCTTTTATGTGTATATTTCGTAGCGTAGGCCTCGGAGGCGCTAGGCCTTAGAAAGGTCGCGCGACCGCCCTAGTTCTTCCCCATGTATCGTTATGCCCCTTATCCCATATGTATCGTTATGCCCCTTATCCCATATGTATCGTTATGCCCCTTATCCCATATGCATTGTTATGCCCCTTTATCTCCCCTGTGCATTGTTATGCCCCTTTATCTCCCCTGTGCATTGTTATGCCCCTTTATCTCCCCTTTGCATTGTTATGCCCCTTTATCTCCCCTTTGCATTGTTATGCCCCTTTATCTCCCCTGTGCATTGTTATGCCCCTTTATCTCCCCTATGCATTATTATGCCCCTTGTCTCCACATTGTATGACCCTTATTTTTTTAGGTCATATTCGCCTCCCCATTCGTTGCTCAATCATGTCTTCACTTTTTGATTAGTAAAACGACTCTTTTGTCGATGTGGGTTCACTTGAGGTTGAATTTTCGTGGTCTCCGTCGTTGGACAGGAAAGGCCACAAAGGTGGTGAGTCAAAGGCAGCTAGTGGGCACGACTCAAACAGTATCAATCCTGACGTTGGTTCGGATAGAAGGTATGAAGGAAGTGACCATGAGCAGGCTGAGGTTGGGGGAGCATGAAGGAGATTTATGCAATCGACATTGCTATGAGGACCATGACTCAACAACATTTGGACGAGCTTAGGGAGAAGTATTCCATCCCTGATTCGATTACTCTACGACTCCCTCATCCTAACGAGCTAGCTGGCGACCCCCCTAACAATGTGATTGCATTTTGCCAGTCCCATTTCGAGTGTGGGCTTTGGCTTTCTTGACGTAGGGAGATTAGCCCTTAGGAGGTTCCATTGCGCTCCATGCCAGCTTCTTCCGAACTCTTGGAGGAACATCCTAGGGGTGTATGTGATATGGACCGTCATTCTTAAGTCTCCCCTTGATTTCAAGGTCACACAAGGCCTCATTCAGCTCAAGCGTGGTGGAGCAAGGCTATTTTACTTGAGCCCTCGTGGGGGAAGGTGCGCGCCGATGCTTAATTTGTCATCCAACAACAGAGAAACCAAGGGCCGTTGGTTTTTTGTCGGTGGCGAGTGGGCCAGACGGGCAGTGTTCTCTCTATATGAGTCGTGGGAGGTGCTTCGTAGATTTACTCTTACGGATCTTGTGTTTACTCCTGGTGATAACCCCTTTTATTTCCATGTGACATGTGTACATATACATATAAATATATACTTAGTAACCGTTGGGGTTATTCGCCCTATGTTTTCGTGATCGCAGGGATGAAGGTCACCGCCCCACGTTGAACGACACGATGCTAAAGCAGATCGAATTGGTGTTCCAGATTTCGTCGGACAAGCAAAAGTATTTCGGACCTCCTGAACGAGCGTAATCTAGTAAGATCAAAGTTTTCGCTAATTGCCGATGTCCGCATGCCTCGAGGTATATTTTTAATGCTTAGTAAATAACTTGTTTGTTTATCATTTTCTTTTTGCTATGTCTTCGTAGACAACTTTTTAGTAAGTATCCTATCCCTGTGTTTGTTTTCTCAGGTGGACCCAAAGCCAAAAGGCAGGTGAGTGAATCTAAGAAGAGGAAGAGAGAAAATGATAAGGACAATTCTCCTGCGTCAAAAGCGGGGGTTGTTGGCGGGTCCTCTCATGCACCCCAGCAGACAGATAACACTCCTGATGGCCTTGGTGGGCCATCTCACGCCCCCAGTGAACAGAAAACCCCGTTGAGGGCCTGTGTAGGTCACCCCGCACCCCTCAGCCTACAATTAGAGGTTTTGGCAGCTTTGCAAGGCCTTCCCGTGGCTTCTCTCATCTTATCAGGATACCCACGTAGAGTATATTGAGCTCTTACCAGAGTCGTATTGCTCGAAGAGGGTCAGGGTGGAGGGGGATGACATGGATCAAATTGAGAGGCATCTACGAGGCCAGACCCCATGCCACCCTCACTTTCAGAAGATGTTAGGTTTGCCTCAGTAATGGTGGTATGGAGTCTGGTCCTGGAGGAAAAGGTGTCGCGACGCTTGTAGAGGCCTCTCAGTTGATCCATGTCATCCCCCTCTACCCTGACCCTCTTCGGGCAAAACAACTTTGGTAAGGGCTCAATATACTCTGTGTGGGTGCCCCAATAAGATGAAGAGAAGCCACGGGAAGGCCCTGCAAAGTTTCCAAAACCTCTAACTGTAGGCTGAGGGGCGCGGGATGACCCACCAAGGCCATCAGGGGCGTTTTCTGTCTACAGGGGGGGCGTGAGATGGCCCACCAAGGCCATTAGGGGTGTTATCAGTCTGCTGGGGGGCATGAGAGGACCCGCCAAAACAACCCCCGTTTTTTGACGCAGGGGAAGGGTCCTTAACCATATTCACTCACCTGTTATTTGGCTTTGGGTCCACCCGAGAAAATAAACACCGACATAAGTTACTTACTAAAAAGTTGTCTACGAAAACATAGCAAAAAGAAAATGATAAACAAACAAGTTATTTACTAAGCGTTAAAATATACCTCGAGGCATGCAGACAGCGGCGGTGAGCGACAACTTTGATCTTACTAGATTACGCTCATTTAGGAGATCCGAATACTTTCGCTTATCTGGCGGAATCTGAATGCCAATTCGATATGCTTTAGCATCGCGCCGTTCAACGTGGGACGGTGACCTTTTATCCTTGCGATCACAAAAATATAGGGCGGATAACCCCAACGGTTACTTAGTACATATTTGTATGTACGTGTACACATATGTCACATAGAAATAAAAGGGGTTCTCACTAGGAGTAAGCACAATATCTGTAGGAGTAAATCTGCGAAGCACCTCCTACGACTCATCCAGAGAGGACATGCTCGTGAATTAAGCACCTGAGAAAACCAACGGCTTTTGGTTTATCTGTTGTTGGATGGCAAATTAAGCATCGACGCGCGCCTTCCCCCCACGAGGGCTCAAAGTAAAATAACCCCGCTCCTCCACGCTTGAGCTGAAAGAGGTCCTGTATGACCTTGAAATCAAGGTTCAAGGTGAGACTTAAGAATAACGGTCCATATCACATACACCCCTAGGATGTTCCTCCAAGAGTTAGGAAGAAACTGGCATGGAGCGCAATGGAACCTCCTAAGGGCTAATCTCCCTATGTCAGGAAAGCCGAAACCCACACTCGAAATGGGACTGGCAAAATGCAATTTCATCTTTAGGGGGGTCGCCAGCTAGCTCGTTAGGATGAGGGACTCGTAGAGTAATCGAATCAGGAATGGAATACTTCTCTCTAAGCTCATCCAAATGTTGTTGAGTCATGGTCCTCGTAGCAACGTCGATCGCATAAATCTCCTTCATGCTCCCTCATACCCTCTATCCAAACCAACCTCAGGATTGACACTGTCTGAGCCGTGCCCACTAGCTGCCTCTGACTCACCACCCTCATTGCCTCGCCTCCTGTGTCCAACGACGGGGACTCTGAAAATTCAGCCTCAAGTGAACCCACCTTCATAAAAGAGTCGTTTTGCGAATCAGAAGGTGATGACATGATTAAGCAACGAATGAGGAGGCGAATATGACCTAAAAAAGGGTCATACAATGTGGAGACAATGGGCATAACAATGCACAAGGGAGATAAAGGTGCATAATAATGCATAGGGTAGATGAAGGGGCATAACGGTACATGGGAAAGAAGTAAGGGCCCTAACCCCCAGACCACCCCGAGGCCTACGCTATGAAATATACACAAAAAGGAGAGAGAAGAGTACCTTACACTAAGTGGAGGAGGAAGAGGAGTGAAAATGAGGAGGGAGCCTCCTATTTATAAGAATCCAAGGCTCATCCTAGCCATCCAATCAGAGAAGGGGGAATGAGAAAAGGCATGAAGCCCACCACTCAAGGAATCAGTCAACCTGCGTTTAGCAGGGTCTCATCATAAGCATTTAATACGGCCGGTCCAATAGAGGCCGAGGAAGTACATTGTGGGATTCGAGGACAAGCTGTCTTGACACCGGAGGTCATCATTTATTACCTCGTACCTCACCAAGACAATCAGAGAAGCTTGAAGCTGGGGGTTGGTCCGAGGAGGCACCCCATTGAAGGAGAGGCCTGCTATACAGCCAACCCAGCCTTAAGGCCAGCTTCCCACTATAAATACTCCAGTAAATGCACTTTAAGTGGTACGCAACAACTTTCAACTACTCTATTTTACTCTCCATAATTTTACTGACTTAAGCTTTGGAGGGATAAAAAGGAGACTAACCTCTCTTTCTTCATGGGTCTTCTACTTTACCTCCCCCTATTGCAGGCGTAGAGAGAGAAGTGAAGTAGAGACATTGTTGGCCTGATCTCATCCTGAGATTTAGCCGTCAACAGGTGGCCTTTGATAAATAAGACGGACCGGGAGTGATTGTTTTGAGGTTGTGAGTTACATGTCTGTCCTGTTAATTAATCATTTGATGCTGCAGGTTGCTTTCCACAAAACATTGAATCAGTGAGCAAAGGGCTACAATAGGCGCGGACTCTAATCAATGTCTCAGGGAGGAAGAATGAAGAAAGAACAAGGTTCACTCTGTTTCCACTAATTAATAATTTTATTTCTTCTTTCTCTCTGCCTACCCCTGACTGTTTCTTAAATTCGTCTAAGCTGCATCATGCATTAACATTTATATTGATGACAAAACTGAACTTCTTTTGTCAGAGAGTAGCTCCATTTTTCCTGTCCAGAATCCTGGAGTTCGATACAAGTATGTTAAACATCTTCAAGAGTCAATGTAGTTTACCCAAATTAATGGGTGCTTTTATGAGCAAGAAATATGAATTTCCACACTAAATTAGCTAGTGATTCAACCAATATACTGAAGCTTTCGAGAGCCTCCCTTCGGATATTTCACAAGCAACTTTCTTCCTTCAATTCGTTGTTCGTCATCCTTGCAGTAATGATAATGGCTGAGCGTTTGTCTTCCAGTAGAATGTGTTAGGTTGACTGAGCTGACTAACCACATCCTTTGTTATTGCTCTTCGGTCTTTCCTTAACAAAAGGTCTTTATTTTTATGCAAAATGACTCCAAAGCAGTGTGATGGGCCAAAGGTTAGGGCGAGCTTGTGACTGTGGGGATAGGCACATAGGTCATGGGTTCAATTCCCCGTGGAATCAAACCTTAATTTAAGTGGCAGTTCTTGGTGGGTAATTGCTGCGCTAGATTCCCCCGGGTTTGGTAGCTATGGGTGGGCCCTATGGGCCCTGCCGTGGTGAAATTCCCGGTATTAAAAAAGAAAAGTGTTTTCATTTATATGGAATTGCATCTTACATGACATGAATGAATATTTACTGAGCTTATAGCTGTTTGCTTTTTCTAATGATACATACATATGCAGGACATTTCTGATGTTTTTTTTCCGAGAGAGTCGCACTTCTCTACCAGAAGATGATAAGAGTCCTGTCCTCTCACGGGTTATTTATCTGAGTTGATAAAAGCATGAAACTATTTCTTCCTGTTCTATGGTAATGTAACTTCACATTTTTGGTTCGTTTATGCTATTTTTATTTAATATTAGTGATTAGTTTTCATGAAATTGTATTGTATGAAGGATAGTTAATCTGGTTTTGTTGCTATTTTTGGGAAATGTGCATTATCTTTTAGGAATATAGTCCCATAGGCATTAAAATTTGGAACAACTAAACAAAATGCTTATTTTATTTGTACTTTTATTGATTGTTATATTACTAGAACACCGAATGAAAATTCTTTTAAAGATCGAGATGACGACCAACAACACAATATAAGGTAGGAGAAACTAAGAAAGTGTTAAAAATAGGAAGAAAATAAAGGGTATTGATTTAGAAGTTTGATTGTACTGATAACAATTTTGTGTCAATGTTTTCTGATGTTGGTCTAGAAGTGCAAAAGGAGCATAAGAATTTACGACAATGTTCCTTTTGTAAGGTGTAACAGCTAGAATTTTATGATACATCTCTTTCAACAAACAGCTCACTGTTGGTTGGTGAATTATTTGTTGTACCATTAATAGTGTTGCCCCCTTCGCTTCTTGCTTTTGTTGAATCTTCTTCTTTTTTAATCCTTGTGTTTCTTGCGTGAGTTATGTCTTCTTCATTTCCATCTTCATCTCCAACAATGGCAGATTTGTTGTGTGATGATAAAGATGATGATGCAGCTTGTTTTGGACTGCATGAGGCCGTTTGTGATTTCTAATCAAATTGAAAATTTCCAACACAGGAACCAAAAACTTCATCTCATCTTTTATTTTCTTTAATTTTTTTAATCAATTTATTTTATAAAGCGAACTGATTCGGCAGGAAAAAACATCATATAACAATCATAATACGTAATACAATTATTCTCACGAGACTTGTGTGTCGTGTCCTCGCCCATATGTAAATTACATAGGATAAGTTGTCGAATTCAACACCAAGAATCATCAAGTTAGGAGCTAGTTAGGATCTGGAAGAGACTATAGCTTCCAAGTCCAATTATTTCATTGGTTTCCTTCCTTCCCTCAAAAGTTTCACAGAACTATTGAAAGCAACTACTCATGGTATGGTATTGAGATGATGTGAAAATGATATGAAGGTTTTTCTTTTCATGTCCCAATGCAGCATTGAATATAGCCAAGTGTTGTGGTACTAAATCATCCTCTTAGTTATCACCAACAATTTTGACACTCAAATGTGTCAAACTGTTTTTCTTACATTAGAAACATTTAATTGTGAAACTCCAATGGGCCTTTTCTTATATTAGAGAAATTTTGAAAACTTAGTGGGTTTGCTTGAGTGGTAAGGAGTTCGACCTCCAGGTGTATGACTTGAATGAAGGTGAAAAATCTTAAATTTGAGCTCCATCATCTTAGGATCTCCCCCTCCCCTCCCCCCTGCTTCAGAGTTTCGGCAAAAAATGTTTGGAATCATGATGCATAAATCTTTATTCCATAAATATATATGTATATGAGTTTAATTAAATAAATAAATCTCTTCAAGTTTAATTAAAAAATCTCTTCAAGTCTTGGGAGTTTCGTGAGAATTAATATTGAAAAATAAATATTAGGGTTCAAAAGTACCATATATATTTATATATATCCGAATCTAACAAAATCATGGAAGAGATTTATTTAATTTTTCATATATAATTTAAAATCTGTCAAAATTGATTAAATAAGCAAAAAATAGTGGTTAGAAGATTCTTTTTTTTTTGTGAGAAGAGAAGGAAAATTTGATGGACGGTTCAGATCTGTTTTATTAAGAAATATTTTTTATTTATTACTTATAATCAGTTTTTTTATATAATCAAATTTGAGCTGCACAAAAATAAATCGAACGTCCCAGATCACGTGGCAAAGGCAACGGCCCGTAATCCCTTTGCTACTATTACAAACTTAATAGTTGTTAGGGCGTAAAAATTGCTACCATAGATCCCGTTACACATAAACAAGATCTTCACTTAAATAATTGGTCCCAGTGTCTGCATGAATTCACGTGCCCTGCCATCCAGTTGCCGTTTATTACACCATCATGAGCATCAGCTACTGCATAGGATTCTAACTGGGCCCCACTGCTTCCCCTATTATATTCATTTTTTCTTCTTACTTGGCTTCCCTCCCTCACTTTCACCTCAGCCCCGTGTTCCTACGCTCCTGCCTCTAATAACTAAGATATTCTTTAGTAAGGAGAACAAATGAGAAGTTAGGATAATATTGTTTTAATTATAGCAATAAGTACTTAATGTTATCTTATGATCATCGATCTGAAGATTTATTCATTGATTTACATGCAGTGCATTTATAAAAATTTTCTAGAGGAGGATTTTCATATATTCAAAATTAGTCAAAAAAAATACGTTCTGAAACATGATACTAATCCAAAAAATACTAATCACCCAATGGAAAAAGCAAACTTCTTTTTTTGTTTTGTTTCTTGAAGTCAGAATAAAACTTTGACGTCTAATAAGGAGCGGAGTGAGTTTCACTCTCTTATGAAAAGGAGTGTGGTGGGCTAATGTTTTAGCTTCTATAAGAGGACAAGATCCTTAATAAAGAAGAGAGAGAAAGATTGATAGAGATGCAAAGGTTTTGTGTTTCCTAGTGTCCTTTCCATCATCCTTTGCCCAATTTACAGTGTGCATGAGAGAGAGAGACAGACAGAGAGAGAGAGGTAAAACAAGTAGAGAAAAACCCACAAACACAAACACACAAAACTCAAACAGCGAAATAACACTAAAAGAAAAATGTTTGAAGGTTCAGTTTCAGAGCAATTGCACCAATTCATAGCCTCCTCAAGAACCTCCCTCCCTCTTCCTCTTTCATTCCCTCTCCATGCCTCCACTCCACCACCACCGCCCAGCACCACCACCACCACTACAACCACCACCACAAACACCTTCTCTCCCTTTGATCCTTACAACCCACCTCATCAACATATTCCCCTTCAACCCGACCTTTTCCGATCATTACACCACCAATCCCCTAACCTCTGCACAAACAGTGAAAAACAAGATCACAACAGCTTGGCTTCAATGAATTTGCAGGTAGACTCTGATCATATTGAGAGAGCTCAAGAGAGATCTATATCACAACAACAACAACATATTGATCATCAATGGACAAGTGATGAAGTTGTTGCTCTTTTAAGGATCAGATCTTGTATGGATAATTGGTTCCCTGATTTCAGTTGGGAACATGTCTCAAGGTATCTATCATGTATCTTACACTTTCAAAAAGTAGTTTGCTTTTTTATCACTTTTTCTAATCTGTCCCTTTTGTGGGGAAAAAATTAATAAATCTAATTGGCTGCTTAATTCTCTTGTTTACAGATTCAGTGGGTTTCTTTAGAATTTTATTAGTGTCTCTTCATCCATTATTACTTCTTCATGACACTCACTCACACACATGTCTAGAGAGAGAAAATTAAGAGAGAGAGAGTTTTGCATATAAAATTGAGATATTTTTTAAATAATTTTTTGGGGGTTTTAAATAGAGAGAGAATGAATGTTGTAACATAATACTATTAGTGGGCTTGGATTTTATATCTATGTGGTGGGTGCAGGAAGCTTGCAGAGGTGGGTTTCAAAAGGAGTGGAGAGAAATGTAAAGAGAAATTTGAAGAAGAGAGTAGATTCTTCAGTGACATTAATTACAACAAAAACTACAGATTTCTAACTGAGCTAGAACAACAGCTTTATGACCCATCTGAAAATAATAATCCTATTGGTGATCTTGATCAAAAGAATCAAACTTTGGAAAAGTCAAGTGAAGATCAAGTTGAAGACAAATTGGGCCAGGGCACTCATAATTCTTTAGACCATGAAGGATTTTCAAGAGACAATGAGGCAGCAAATGGAGAAGAATTTGATCAAGAGATTGAGAAAGTGGATGATGTTGAGGTATCAAAGAGGAGCAAGAAGAGGAAGAAGCAAATGAAATTTGAAATGTTCAAAGGGTTTTGTGAGGAGGTAGTGAACAAAATGATGGCTCAACAAGAGGAGATGCACAATAAGTTGATTGAAGATATGGTGAACAGAGAGAAAGAGAAAGTTGAGAAAGAAGAAGTTTGGAAGAAGAAAGAGATGGAGAGGATGAATAAAGAGCTTGAAGTGATGGCACATGAACAAGCCATTGCTGGTGATAGACAAGCTATTATTATCGAGTTCTTGAAGCAATTCACATCAAGTGATTCTTTGGAAACTCAGTGTAATTTCAAGGGAAGAAATGAGAAGGATCAAATTATAAAGGTATATTCAAATAGTCATGAAAATTCAAAATCTCCACCTGCTAATTCATCTAATTTTTCCATGAAAGACCCTAATTATTATCCTAATACTTGTCACCCAAAAGACCCAATTACACCCACATCATCAGCAACCATGGTTTTAGCCCATAAAGATTCAGGCTTTTTGGAAAAACAAAACGACCCAGTTACACCCACGTCATCCACAACCAAAACCCTAACACATCAAAACCCTAATTCAACAAATTCCACAAACATTCCAAAGCTACCCACTTCATCATTTCCCAATGCCAACACCAACAAAACAAACCCACATTCAGTTTCACCTCGAATAACCCCCCAAAACCCTACATCCAATGAAAACGACATTGGGAAGAGATGGCCAAGAGATGAAGTTTTAGCTTTGATAAACCTTAGGTGTGGCATGTACAACAATGGTGAAGACAAGGAAGGAGTCAAAGCTCCATTATGGGAGAGAATTTCACAAGGTATGTTGGAATTGGGTTACAAGAGAAGTGCAAAGAGGTGCAAAGAGAAATGGGAGAACATAAACAAGTACTTTAGAAAAACAAAAGATGCTAACAAGAAGAGGTCAATTGACTCAAGAACTTGCCCTTATTTTCATCAATTGAGCACTCTTTACAACCAAGGGAAAATTGTGACACCCATTGATCAAGAGCCTGAAAACCACTCAGCTTTACAGGAAAATCTTGTGGGTTCTTCTCAAAATGTTTCAACTGATTCTACTCTTCATGTTCCAGCTGAAGGTGAGAGAACTCTAGTTCAAGTCCCATCTTTTGATTTTGATTTTTAATTTTCAAACCTTTTATGTATTTAATTTCTAGAGTAATAACTCCATTCTTTTTTCACTTTTTAAACTTGTAGTAAAGAAGTAGGTGCTAGTACATTTTGTTTAATAAATGCCATATTTTTGTATTTATAAATTTAGATATTTCAAAAATATTATTTGCTGAAACTTGTACTCTAGTGGGCACCGACACAAATTGAGAAATGAGAATCCAAATTCCGATTAATTAAGTAAGGTCTCTAGCTAATTTATCTTATTATATACAGAGAATTGCTAATATTTATTTTGTTAATTTTTTTCCTATTGGAAGAGAAGTCAGTAGTGCTCAAAATTAGGGTATTTACTACCTGGTTATTTTAGGTACAGTCCATATACAATAAAGGGGAGTGTATTTTTGACACAGTAATATGTAATATCAATATATATTAATTTTAGGTACCGATGTACTAAAAATACAGAGAAGTTACGTTGTGGTACCATAGATTACGACTGTGGCTGGTCTTCATAAAAAGACTTCATATATTTTACGACGCTCTTATATCTACGACGGTTTTATCATGTAGATGATCAGAAGGACTCTCTTTTACAAAATCCTTTTGCCACTGTTTAAAAAACTCATTGCATTTTGCAAAGATAAAAGAAGTAGATTGCTGTGTTGTTGTATTGTACGAAATATTGCTGCACCAACCTGGTGTTTCAGATGGATGACAACAAAAATAATTGCTACTTGCTGATTTCTCTCTCTATCTTGTTTTTTCTTTCCTCTCAAAATTAGAGATATTCTAATTTTTTTTTAAATTTAGATATTTTTTCTTTTTAGTATCATCTGATTAAGCTGGATCTCCAATTTATTTAATCTATATTGTAATTCTCGGATAAGGGATATGAGCTTAAGACCTCTCATTTAGAAGATCAAAAAAGTGGTATTTAGATTGGAACTAGGTGAGGAGTAGCTACTCTGTTATAACCTATTCAAGACCAAATTAAACTATTGTCTAAGTCAAATTAGAACATGAATTAAGAATGACTCCATGGGTTAAGTACAAAAATTAATGACTAATTACCCTGTCAAATACAGAATTATCAATATCTCAATAATCATCTTTCTTAAATTATATATATATATATATGAGAAATTACATATTGGCTTTCTCATCTCGAAGAGAAGCAATATTGCATTATTTCATAACTTTTTAAAAGGTGAAATGTTTTTGTTCATTACTTTTAGAGTATGAGTGTGAGAATTTAACGTTTCTCTGTAATGATAGTGTTTTCTAAAAGTGGATGTAAAAACAAATATGTGATTTCTTTTCTTTGACTAAACCCCATAAAATTTTCTTCCTCGATTTTTTTTTGTATGAATGAAATATTCATGTATAGCAAGAGATCCATTTTTATCAATTTTCAGATGTTATTTGTCATGGCATATTTTTTTGGGAATATATCACACCATAATTAACCGTATCAATTTTTGCTTTCATATTTTACGTTGTATAGCAAAGTATATACATGCATCTTAATCTTACTCGAAGGGTATGTCCAGGATAATGATCAATTGTAATTTTCTAGTATCTATAATTATTTTCTTCAGAATCATTTGATGATAATTTCTTCATAAAACGCTTTATTTTAAGTAATTTTCTGATTTCAATATACGCTTTTATAATTAGGGTGAGTTTAGCAGTGATTTTTTTAATGTACTTAAATGCATGAAAAATACTACTTTAAATCATGTTTATTTGACTGTTGTGATTTTGAAGAATATTTTTCTATTTAAAAACACTTTCTTAAAAACATGTTTCAATTAAAATACAAATAAACAGGCACACTAGTGCCTCAAACACATATGGATATTTGAAATAATTTTTAGTTATGATAATGTTTATTTCAATATATAAAAATGTTTTTAATAATAAATATTTTAACTATTTTTACATGTAACGTAAACCAGTACCAAATTAAATGCTAAAAAAAATTGTTAATGGTTTTCTAATATAGTTCACGGTTTGGTTTGTTCAATTTTTTGATGAAAAATCAAACCGAACCAATTTTTTAGGTTGGCAATAAAACTAATTTGAACCAACCATTCATGTAAAAAAACTGAACCGTGACTTTCGGTTCGGTTAAGTATTATAAATTGAAAATAATTTTTAAATGATATTATTGAAAAAAAAATTATAAAATCAAATTTTTGTTTCGGTTCGATTCGGTTCAGTTTGATATGAAATTATATATAAAAAATACAAAAAAATTATGAATTTAATGTTTCGGTTCGGTTCGATTTGAAAACCACCAAAATTTGAACTGAATTAAAATTTTGATTCTCTCATTTTTCCAAATCTAACACATATAAAGAACTGGTCAAATTAATAATTTTTTATTCGGTCGATTCAGGACAATTTTAAACACCCCTATTAACTAATTGTGTTTATTTTGTCCACTTAAGTCAGAGTACGTAAGTCAAAGTTCATAACAGCCTAAGAGAGGTTGGTGGAATTATCAAGAAATTAAAAGCAAAAAAAAAGTCTTTACTTCATTAAAAATGTCAAAAATTGCCCTCATTTACTACGCTAGCACCCATGAATTTAGATTCTTTGCGGTTAGTATATCTCGAAGTTATGAGTTTAGGTCGTCCAAATAAATTTGAACTTAAGAAACAAAAATAATAAACTTATGAGTATAACATGAGATGGAGTATCTAGATCTAAATGAACTTACTAACGACAGAGAGTACTCATTCAACATGAGTCTAGTAGCTACTAATGTGATTAAGAGTTTACTCACGCCGCTCGTGTTTTCAAAATAAAACTCTTGACGGTTTATTTTTTTCAAAAATTACGACGCCGACACATATAATCAGAGTTTGTTTATAAACCGTAAATGCAATGTGTTAAGATACATATGATCATAAGATAAAGCAAAACAAATCATCTCTTGTACTTCAAAACATGTGAGATATGTTTAATGATATAGATGGCTATTAAGTTTTTATTCAATTCATTCATATTTATTTTGGAAGTTTAACTATTTATTTTTAATATTTATATTAGAGAAAAATGCATGCATATATAATTATACATTTTATTTTTCTTAAATACAATTTTAAGGAAAATGAGAAAAAAATATTATTGGAATTATGATCTAATATAGGTGGAACCACTGTAACAACTTATACAAGAGGAAGAAGTTAGTGTAGATTGGGGATGCATGTATACAACTGCACAATTGACAACACAAGAAAACATGACATAATGCTATAGTGGGTTCCTTTGCTGAAGCGAACCCACCACATGATGAAATATACCGTTTTTTAAGGAAATAGATCCCTTCCGTCGAGATACCCTGTAGAAATGATGAACCTGTTGGTTCTGATTTTAAAAGAAAAATGATGAGCTGTAGAAATGATGAACCTTTTGGTTCTAATCTCTTATTGAAGAAATTATACTTGTTTATAATGAGGAATGATATATATATATATATATACAAATGATTGTAACGGTTGCCTATGATCTCCTATGATCTCCAACGGATGCCTACTTGCCTGAAATCGTTTTTTACCAGAAATGGTTAGACACCCATTGTGTTTGGTGAAAGTCTCTGTTATGCTTCCCTCTTTTGCCTATGATGAAGATTTTCTTCTGAGGCTGTAGCTTTTACTTCTCTTTCTTTAACATATCCCGATAGAAAGATTATATTTCTAAAATCATGATCTTTTTGTGTAAAAATAAACGATCATGATCAACTCGATACGTCTGTCGAAAGATATGATAATTTTTTAATTTTTTATTCTTATTTTATTTTTTTATAATTTTTTTTTTAAAAAAGTAGAGTTTAAACTCAAAAGACTATCCTCTCTTATGTTATGAAACAGATAAGAATCTCAATCCCCTTTTTATACGTGAGTATCTTACGAAGGAATCAAATCACCTCTAATCGGAGTATAATTAGAAATAATATTTAGCAGATTTGAAAATGTCAGTTTCGTTTTGCACAGTAAAATATGCTTACGATGTATAATAATTTTGATTTGACATAAGTCAATATGATATTTTTTCACTTGTACTTTGATTAAATTTATACCGTTCATTTTTTTAATGTATGGCCGTATACTCGCCTTATGTTTGTACCCAAAAAAATAAAAAAGATGGTCGTTTCTTTGTCCTTTGTTTCTCAGTGTTTCAGTGGGTCCCACTTTAGCAGGTCCAGTGGGGTCAATCTGCAATTCACTGCCGCACATCAACATCACATGTGATGGGTCTGCCATCTGCACAGAACCCGCCAACTTTTACAGTACATCAAACATTTAACGCTGTTAGGTGCACGTGCACCTGTGGGCCCACTAATGAACGGCTACGATGCGATGTTGCGTTTTTTTCTTTTTTGTTGTGTGTGGCAAAATCATGGAGATTTGGAAAATTCCGTTCGGTTTGACTTTTTTGTTTTTTTTTTTTACTTTGGTAATGTTACCACTTACGAAGATGTGTGAGAGTCTGACTTTGATAGTTGACTTTTGCTACAGTTTGAGATATTTGGACACGTGTTCTCATGATGTCAAATAGTTTTACATACCGTACATCCTCGATGGGGTTCAAAGAGATTTGCATTATTTTTCATAAGTTGCTTCACACTAGATTATGGCCTTTTAATTTTGTATATGATGGTACAGGCCCAATTAAACAAAAGCCCAAAAAAAACATAGAGATTTAGAGTGGCCTCTCGTTTAGAATTCTCTATTGGACCCTCCCTTATGTTAGTCACTCTCTTATTGTTTTAGGGGTTTTGGTATAAATGACCACATCGTAGAACTTACAGGTAAAAATGACTCATCAATTTAATAGTGCGTAAGAATAACTCTTTTTAAGTTAGAAAATTTTAAATTAGTTATGATTTATTATTTTAACATTTAATTTTGTAACCATCAATAGTAATTTTATATCATTTTTGTTTTTCGTGTGTTTGTTTATGATATTTTCTCACTTCTCTTAAATAATTCATTTAACATACATTATATCCAAGAAAACCCGACTTTCATTTTCTTTAGGTGTCGCCTACTTTCTCTCTCTCTCTCTCTCTCTCTCTCTCTAGATCTCCATCGCTATTTCATTTTTTTATGATAAAAGCAAAAATGGAATTGGACATCCCCACGCAATTTTCTCGTTCAAATGCATCTCTCTCATCAATATGTAAACATAATTTATTTGTCGTTAATACATTCTTTAGTTATTGTTATGCTACATTCTTATGTATCATATTTTTCATAATTATCCTATCTTTGTTGAACTTTAGCTAAAAGATAGACTTCATCTTCAATGTTACAGTAAAAATAAATTAGAACGACCCCATGTTAAGTAAACAATATGTTAAGTATTATGAGAGTTTTACTGAGCACCAATAACAAAGCATCACCTGTCACGCCACGTTAGGGAACTCCCTATGATAGGGAAGGAGTAAAGCCAACCTCGTCTAGTCAGCTTCCACAGAGCTCGGGACGTACAGACCCGAGCACACAAAAGGACAGGAATAAAATCTACATAAAACTCAATCAACCTCGAGCGCGCGGCCATCATTGCTCTCCATATGTAGCACTCAGTAGGCATTGTGGGATGTCACATCGGCCTCCAGGTCGTCCCTTCAAAGGTGTTGGGCATAATGCCCACAAAGCATGTGTTTAAATATTTTTAATATGAAATTACATTTTTCATATAATTATTCTTTTGAATTATTGTTGAATAATTTATATAATTAACTAAAATTTCATATTCATTAATGAGACTATGATCTTGTATAAGTACGAGAGGATTAAGATCATAGATAATGAATAAAATAGTCCGCAACATATTAAAGTATGAAATCTTTAATGAATGGTTGTTAGTACGGTTTGTATTTAGTTATTTCTCTGACATTAATAGTATCGAATTCTTATGAATAAATTAAAAGTTTTAACTTAAATTAAAGTGTGTTTATAAATTACTCAAGTTCTGAAACTTTTATCAACAAACGAATAGTGAAGACAGATGCGTCTCCAGACGAACTCTTCTAAGAAAGTTCAGAATGATATTCACAGTCTTATGATCGACTGGGTAATCGAATCTGATTACGACTGTTAGGTTGAACCAATGGATGCCAGTCTTGGGGCATAGAGTGGAGATTCAAATGGTTAACCTACACATGTTATGAACACGTTGAATAGACCGGCTACAAATTAGTTTAGAGCCCAAAATCATTTACCAAGTCTCTAAATCTAATTATTACACCTTAAAGATATTTTCATAATCACCTTAATCCTGAGGTGAATATGTAGCTTGACTTAGTTAGTTGTAATCTTTGATATGTCAAATGAGTGAGCTGGAATCGGTGGGCAATACCTCGGCTATTGGGATTGTAATTCAATTAAGTTTGAGTTTTGTGATTCACATATATGGAAATTCGTGGTTCGATTGCGAAATAGAAATATCACCCTATGTTTTATTGATGTGTGTATGAATAAATTAGTCTGACTAAGTATTCAATGAATTGAGTCATTGATTAAGACTTGTGAATTCTACGAGACAATTCACTATTATGTATTTCTTATTCACAGTCAATAAATGAGTTAAGGAAATAATAACAAGAGGGGTAAATGGTAATTGTATATCACGCTCTTGTTACTGATATTCACGATGGATATTATGTTAAAATATTCTGTGGACCGTGAAAAATAAAAGAGTTTATTTACACCAACAGAAAAAATAGCGCGTATGAATCGAGAGTTGATTCGGCATCGAACCTATAGTAAAGTCGTACGATGTCAGGATTAAATAGGTTGAGAATTTATGGAGATAAATTTTCCGGGTATTTGAATCTTTAGTTTTGTTTATGTGGGTCCATTCAGTCTCAGAAACAGCTAATGAGAACATGAATAGAAAAATGAAAAAAATTTGATCAAAATGTGTTTTGGTGCCACGACATGTTTTTCACACCTATATGTGAAGGTGATGTCACTTAATTAGTTTGGGTGATTATATGTATTGAAATTAACTAGTTTATTATTTTCTAATTATTGGATAATAAGTAAATAATAAATAAATAAATAAATAAGTTGATAATGATCAATTAATTTATCAATTGGATTGATGAATCTCGATACAACTCAAACTATAAGGAATATTACAATTTTTTGGCAATAATGAATATATGAGGTGAATTTTTGAAAATTTAAAAATATATGATATATTTAAAAATATCAAAAATTATATTTTATCAATATCTAATAGCAATCTAATTGCAGATAGATAAGATAAGATACAGTTGCTTGTTAAAAAAATAAAAGGAGAAAAATGTTTTCCCCTCCCTCCCTATTGCTGCCGAAAATTATATTGAAGGATAAATTTTTTTATTTTTCTTCTTCAGTCATTTTGAGAGTCCACACTCAAATTCCTACACAAAATTTTTGTGAGATATATTTATGAAATTAACGAGTGATTGTTGGTGGACGAAATTCACAAATCGTTTTTGGAGTTCAAGTGCGTGATTCGGATCCCGAACCTTGAAGAACACGAAGAACGCTCGAAGGAATTCTGCTAGGTTAGAAATTCTCTGATACAAAGTATCGGTGAAAAAATTGTTTCTAATCTTATCTTCTCGTTTAATGTCATATATGCATAATCGCACATTGTTTGATTTTAAGTTATTTAATTTGATTAAATAAGTTAATTAGATTTGTTTTTTTATATTCCTCCCACGAACCGTTCGTAGTTCAAACTTATTTTTAATTAATTTTAAAACTAACCGGTCCCAATAATTGGTATCAGATCAATATATTTTTTATTATGCACATTGATATTTGAAACGAATGCATCGTGAATGCTGTGGATATTGGCAAGATTTGTATGGTCGATTCAAAACTATTTTGAATGTGTTATGTGAGTGAATCCCTAACTATTGGCTCTATGCTTTTTATTCAATTTAGAATTGATGCATGCCGAATTTGAGGCATATGATTTTATGTAATTTATTTTATTACAAAAGTTGTAATTTTATAAATTTGATGTAAAATCGTCGTCGCCTCGAAACCGTCGTCGGAAATCACTCGAAATCACCGCCGAGAAGTCGTTGGACAGCCACTGATAAGTCACCAGGAGCGCACTGTTCGCGCAGAATCACTGTTCACGCTAAAATTACCGTTCACATCAGAATTATTGTTCGTGCCGGAATTACTGTTCTTGCAGCCGCGATACTATTCTGGTGCCTGTCGCCACCGCTATCCGCTCCCGTTCCCTGCATGGTGACTAGGGTTGGTGAAATCCTAGGCGATAAAAATTTGAGTTTGGGAAATCCTGTGCTGTTTCACGATAACCCTTATCCTATATTTTTATCTTTTAAATTTTAAATTTTAAACGGATAAAAGATAATTATCTATTTTATCAATTTATCTTTTGAATTTTGAATTCAATAGATAATTATCAATGTTATATATTTTTTTTTTGTTTTAGAAAAGATAAAAAATAGAGGATAATTAATGAGATTATTTAATTAAGAAAATAATTTTCCTTAATTAAAGGATTTTAATCAAAATTTAAAATTTGAATTTTTGAATTTTTGAAATTTAAATTTTAAATTTGGATTTAGAAATTTGAATTTGAATTTTTAAATTTGATTTTAAAATAGGAATGAACTTTTGTAAAGAATTACAAAGTGGTGGGATAACTTAAATGGTAAATAGACAATTACAGATACCATGAAAATTTATAAATTAATTTATAAATTATTATTCTTTTTGGGTTGTAATTAGAAATGAGCCAATAGTGATGTTAATTTTAAATGTATGATTTAATTTTAATCGCATATCATCATATAACATGCTATATAGAACTAGAGATATGTCAATATCAAATTGCCATGTAGCGTGTATATGCATCATTGTAGATTAATTACAATGGTTATAATTTAATTACAATGTAAAATTTATAATGGTTATGATTTTAAATTGGGATTTAAAATTAAATTGCCCATAGCGGTCTTTTCTTCGATGGGAGAAACTTTAGAGTCGTGTCGCTTTGAGCCATTGAGTCACTTGAGAAGCTAAGACTTCCAAAGGAAGTCGTAGGGCATGGTCATCCCATTGACGGATTGTTAGTCCATAGCAACTTTTTTGAGTCGATGAGTTGGTTAAACACTTAGACTGAAGCACATTAGAATCCCCACTTAGGGGCTAGTCAATGGGGCCAAGGTGACCAAAATCATTGGTGATTGGTTAAGTTAGATTTGGAGACATTTGAGCCTTAACCAAATGAGAAGAGTCTCGATGCGATAGGAGATAGTTTGGACTTCATCCCTCGATGAGACATTGTTTATTATCATAACATCATGGAGGAAAAATATTTTTTGATGGATTTTTAAATATTTAAGCAGTTGCATCATGCATCGTACTTTCCTAAATGATTGGACATTTATTTACACCGCTTTATTCATTCTTTTCGATAATCATGTCAATATCGCCATTCTCAACTATCTTAAACGTGAACAATATTAACTTGTCATAATTACGGTGATTGGAAACACAATCTTGATATCGTATTGACGATTGAAAAGCACAAGTTTGTGCTCACCACCCATTGTTCTTTTAAGCCTTTTAGTGAATCGACTTAAGAGGAAAATGATGCTTATGCTCCTTGGCTACGTTCTAATGAGATAGCCATATATTACATCTTGACTTCTGTTAGTAATGTGTTACATCAACAACATCAGAATTTGGAAACCACTGCTGGATGATGTTGAACATCACCGAAATGTTCGGAGATCAGGGTCGTTAAGCCAAACAAGTAGTTGTGCGAAACTTTATGAATTGCAGGATAAAACCTGAAACTTTTGTCACAGAACATAGGATGTTGATCATTAGTTATCTGAATGAGATGGAGATCATGTGTGCTAAAGTTAATGGAGAGACTCAGGTGGATATGATCCTAAAGGCTCTGCTTGATACCTTCGAGAACTTCAAACTTAATTATTTGATGAATAAGTTGAGGTACTCGCTTCCTGATATTATGAAGGAGTTACAAGCCGTTGAAACTTTGTTTTTAAAGGGCAAGAGGAAGACTGGAGAGGCAAGATTTACTGAAAGTAAGCCTACACCTCTGGCGTCAAAAGGAAACACGAGAGGAGGTCTGAATAACGCTAAGAGGCAGAACTCAGAAGTTGCAAATGGTAAGGGCACTGCAAGGTGGACATGTTGTGAGACAAGTGTCATCACTGTAGAGTCGATAAAAATTGGATACGCAACTACGTGGATTATCTCTAGCAGATATCTTGGTCGAGTTCATCGTCCATATGGGGAATAGAGCACTAGTATTGGCTGTATCGATTGGAACTTGATAACGATTATCTGTTTTTACATGATGTTTATTATGCCTCAGTTTTTTTTTGGAAAAACCCTTATTTCAATATCTAATTTAATTGAGCAAGGATTCAATTAGAATTTCATTAATAGATATATTGGTATTTTTAGAAATGACTGCTTAATTACTACTACACGTTTGTTTAATAAACTGTTTCACATAAAACTAATAGTTTCAATTATATGCGACACTGAAGTGAATAATGATTCATAATGGGATAGTAAAAGGTTGAAGTATGACTCAACCGATCTAACCTATTTGCCGCACTTACGCCTTGGGCATATTAGCTTGGACATGATTAAAAGGCTTTTGTAGGATAGTCCTTTGTAAACTTTAAGTGTGGGATCACTACCCACACGCGAATCATGTATTGAAGGCAAAATGACCAAGAGACATTTTTTAGCAAAATGTGAAAGAGCTACTCAATGCCTTAAACTCATACATAGTGATGTATGTGGGCCATTCAATATCCAAGCAAGATGAGGTTATGAATACTTCTTAACCTTCACTGATGAGTACTCACATTTTGGTCATGTTTATTTAATGCGTCAAAAGTCTGAAACCTTTGAAAAGTTCAAAGTATATAAGGCCTTGGACGGAGATCAATTAGAAAAATAAATCAAAACACTACGATCTGATCGTGGTAGAGAGTACTTGCTAGGAGAGTTCGAAGACTTTCTTAAGGAATAATGTATTATTTCTTAGCTTACAGCACCTGATACGCCACAGGAGAATGGTGTGTCAGAAAGAAGGAATTCAACTTTGATGGATATGGTTAGATCCATGATGAGTTACTAATCCCTCTCACTTTCTTTCTAGGGATATGCCTTGGAAACAACGACATATATTCTGAACCAAGTTCTCTCGAAGACGGTGACTAGTATACCATATGAAAGATGGTATGGAAGAAAGTCATCTATTAACCATTTTAAATATGGGAGTGCCCAACGCATGATATAAAACCAAAGACAGGCAAGTTAACCAGTCATTCAGAATTATGCATGTTCTTAGGATATCCTAAAAGAATGAAAGGGTACATATTCTACAGTACGATTGACCAGAAAACATTCGTTAACACGAATGCTCATTTTCTTGAAGCACATTACATTAAAAGTGTACACCTAAGAAGTACAGTTGTGCTAGAAGAATTATTGAGTGGGAGGACACCGACTCCCCAATTAGAAATTGTTTCTGATTCAATAATGGAAAGCCACGATAGGAACTAGAGCCTATAGAGCCTCGACGTAGTGAAAAGGTTGTGAGACAACCTGAAAGGTATATGTCCTATGGAGAAGCTTTGACAGCTGTCTCAGATAAGGACATTGATGAATATGTCTCCTACCCAGAGGCCATGGCTGGTCCTGAAGTAAACTTATGGCAAGAAACCATGAACTTTGAGGTATATTCGATGTACTGAACGAAGTATGAAAGCTTGTAGATCCTCCTGAAGGGGTAAAACTTGTAGGATGCAAATGGATCTATAAGAAGAAAAAAGGTCCGGATGAGAATGTAAAGACATTCAAAGCTAGGCTAGTAGCCAAGGGCTACACCTAAAAGAAAGGAATAGACTATAAAGATACCTTCTCGCCAGTGGCCATGCTTAAATCCATCTGAATTCTTTTATCCATTGTTGTTGCCCTTGATTATGAAATCTGAGAAATGGATGTCAAGACTATTTTTCTGAATGGAAATCTTGGTGAGCGTATTTATATGGCTCAACCAGATGAGTTCATGAAGAAAGGCTAAGAGGGAATAACTTACGAACTGTAGAAGTCCATTTATAGACTTAAGCAAGTGTCACGACTGTGGAATATTATATTCGATGAAATTGTTAAGAACTATGATTTTGAATAGTTAGTGGATGAGTCATGTGTGTATAAGCTGATACACGAAGGGAAGGTGATTTTTCTAGTCTTGTACGTAGATGATATTCAACTCATTGTGAATGATGTAGAAAAATTATCGGATGTCAAGATTTGGCTTGTAAAGCAATTTGATATGAAAGATCTTGGAGAAGCTGCATTTGTAATAAGTATTTGATCTTTCGAGACAGGAAGAACAGACAATTGGCACTCTCTCAAACATCTTATATTGATAAGGTGTTGGATCGCTTCAGTATGTAAAACTCCAAGAAATGATTTCCTCCTTTTAGACATGGAGACAGTCTCTCCAAGGAGCAGTCTCCTAAGAATCGTCAAGAAAGGAAAAATATGAGAAAGATTCTATATGATTCAGCCGTAGGAAGTCTCATGTACACGATTCTTTACACTAGGCTAGACATTTACTATGCCGTGGATGTGGTGAGTCGTTTCCAATATAATCGTGAAATTGAGCATTGGAGTGCCGTCAAACATATTCTTAAGTATCTTAGGAGAACAAAGAATTACATGCTTGTGTATTCAGGTGGTGAGTTGAGTATGACGGGGTATACTGATTCTGATTTTCAAGCTAATAAGGATTCTGGGAGGTCCACTTCATGAACGGTGTTCATCCTAAATGGTGGAGCAGTTGTATGGAGAAATATCAAGCAATCTTGCATTGGTGATTCTACCATGGAAGCTGAATATGTGCAGCTTGTGAAGCTGCAAAAGGAGGCTATGTGATTTAGGAAGTTCTTGAAGATTCTAGAACTTGTTCCAGACGCTAACAAGCCCATGACACTTTATTGTAATAATAGTAGGACTATAGCGAATTCTAAGGAACCTAGAAGGCATAAGAGATCCAAACATATAGAACGTAAATATCACCTTATTAGAAAAATTGTTCAGCGTGGAGATATTGTGGTTATGCATATTTCGACGGTCAATAACCTGGTAGATCCATTCACGAAGATTTTAAGTAGTAAAGCTTTTTATGGCCATCTGGATGGCTTGGGGATAAGAGATTGTACACGTCTACTTTAGTCCAAGTGGAAGATTGTTGGAATATCTCCATAAAATAGCGTGTAATAACTATTTATTTGTATTTAGTTATATCTCAGACATTAGTATTATTGAATTTTTATGAATAAATTGAAAATTTTATTTTAAATTAAAGTATGTTTATAAATTACTCAAGTCTTGGAACTTTCATCAATGAATGAAGAGTGAAGAGAGAAGTGTCTCCAGATGAACTCTTATGAGAAAGTTCAGAACGATATTCACAGTCTTAGGATCGACTGGGTCATCGAATCCGATTATGACTATTATGTTGAACCAACGGATGCCATTCTTGGGGCGTGAGAGCGGAGACTCAAACTGTTAACCTAGACATGTTATGAGCATGTTAAAAAGACTGACAACAAATTAGTTTAGAGCCCAAAACCGTTTACCTAGCTCTAAATCTAACTGTTACACCTTAAGTGTATTTTCATAATTACCTTAATACTGAGGTGAATATGTAACTTGTCTTGATTAGTTGCAATCTTTGATATGTTAAATGAGTGAGTTCGAATTGGTAGGCAATACCTCGACTGTTGGGAATGTAATTCAATTAAGTTGAAGTTTCATAGATATAAAAATTTGTGGTTGGATTGTGAAAGAAACAATATCACCTTATGCTTTATTGATGGATATGTGAATAGATTAACCTGGCTAGATATTCAATGAATTGAATCATTGATTAAGACTTGTGAATTGTACAAGACAATTCACTATTATATCTTTCTTATTCAGAGTCAATAAAGAAGTTAAGAAAATAATAACAAGAGGGACAAATGGTAATTTTATATCCACTCTTGTTACTGATATTTAAGATGAGTATTATGTTAAAATATTCCGTGGACCGTGAAAATAAAAAGGGTTTATTTACACCAACAGAAAAGTAGCGCGCATGAATCGAGAGTTGATTTATCATCAAACCTATAGTAGAGTCGTACGATATCAGGATTAAATAGGTCGGGAATTTATGGAAATAAATTCACCGGGTATTTGAATCCTTAGCTTTGCTCATGTGGGTCCACGCGGTTTCAGAAATAACTCATTAGAACAGGAAGAGAGAAACGAAGTAAATTAGATCAAAATGTGTTTTGATGCCAAGACATATTTCCTATACATATATGTGATGATTGATGTCACTCAATTAGTTAAGTGTAATTATTTGTATTGAAATTAATTAGTTTATTATTTTCTAATTATTAGATAATTTGTAAATAAAATTAATTAATTAATTGATAATGATAAATTAAATCTATCAATTGGATTGATAAATTTCGATACAACTTTAACAATGTGGAGATATACTAATTTTTCAGAAATTTGAATATGTGAGGGTGAATTTTTAAAAATTTAAAATTTATAGGAATATTTGTAAATATCAGAAATTAGATTTTATAAATATCTAATAACAATTTGATTGCAGAGAGAGATAGAGATATAGATGTCATATCAGAAATAGAGAAAAAGAGTTTTCTCCCATCCTCAGTGATTGCCGCCAATTGAGAGAGTATTGAAGGAAAAATATTCGATTTTTTTCTTCAATCATTTTGAGAGCCTACACTCAAATTCCTACACAAAATTCTCGTGAGATATATTTCTGAAATTAACGGGTGGTTGTTGGTGGATGAAATTTACAAATCATTATTGGAGTTCAAATGCGTGATTCGGGTCCCGAAACTTGAAGAACGCTCGAAGGAAAGCCGTCAGTTCAAAAATTCTCTAATATAAAGTAAAAGTGAAAAATTGTGTCTAACCTTATCTTCTCGTTTAATATCGTATATGCATAATCGCACGTTATTTGGTTTTAAATTATTTAATTCGATTAAATAAGTTAATTAATTTTTTTTATATTCCGCCCATGAAACATCCGTGGTTCAAACTTATCTTTCGTTAATTTTTAAAACCTACTGATACCATCAGGGTTAACGGGAAGAGTGGCCACCCTAAACAGGTTCATCTCCAGATCAACGGAGAGATGCAAGCATTTCTTTGGGAGATTGTGGAAAAACTCCATGAGCGGCTGGAATGAACATTGCGAAGAAGCCTTTGCCAAGGTTAAAGAGAACCTAGTAGCTCCCCCTTACTCTTCAAACCTATTCCCAGCGAGAAGCTTTTGTTGTACGTAGCCATCTCCACGGGAGCAGTCAGTGCAATACTGATCAAAGAAGAGGAAAGGAAACAAAAACCTGTATACTTCATGAGCAAAAGTCTTGTAGCGACAGAAATATGATATAAATGAATGGAGAAACTAGTACTGGCCATTGTAACTGCGGCACGGACACTAAGGCCCTATTTTCAGGCCCACAACATCAAGGTATTAACCGATTCTCCCATTAAAAGCCTTCTATACTAAACGGAGGCAAGCAGGAGAATAGAAAAATGATCAATTGAGCTGAGCCAGTACGACATCAATTACGAGCCCTGAACTTCAATAAACAGGTAGGCGTTAGCAGATTTAGTAGCAGGCTTCACAAAAAGGGAAGTTGAACGGGAAACCCACAAAAAGAGAGAAAATGGAAGTTGGAAACTCTTTGTTGGCGGTGCTTCAAACAATAGAAGAGCAGGAGTAGGGGTGGTATTACAAACTCCTTCGAAGAAATATTGGAACACTCCATCTCATTCGAATTTAATGCGTCAAACAATGAGCAGAGCATGAAGCACTGACTAATGTTAAAAATTTCTATGATTTCATGTTGATTTTGAAGCTGGTCATAGGGGAATACGTAGCAAAAGATGAGCGATGGTGAATTATTTACAACGGGCAAAAGATCACCTCAGCACGCTAAAAATTTTTTAGATCCAAAAAATTCTGAGAAATGAAAACGTGCACGCTGATGCTTTGGTAAATTTGGGATCTTGATTACGCTTCCCCTACAAAAGGAACGTCCTGGTAGAAATTCTAAAGGAGCCAAGCATCTCGCTCCCGTGGATGATGTAGTAATTGAACGGGAACCTAATTGGCAAGATCGCATAATCCGCTTACTTGAACAAAGAACACTTCCTAAAGTCAAACTACTTGCTAAAAAGGTACAACAATGGGGTTCCGGGAATACGATGATGAACAGAGTTTTATATAAGAAATGTTTGCAGGACCGTACCTGAAGTGTCTCCGAGAAAAGGAGGGCCATTATGTGTTAGCGGAAATTCATATGGGCATATACAGAAACCACACTAAAGTCATGAATGAAGGATACTACTGGCCCAAATGCATCAGGACGCCAAATAGTATGTGAAAAGGTGCGACAGTGCCAACATTTTGCATTCATGGCAAAAATGACCTCCGAAAAACTAAAAACTGTGACTAGTACTTGTCCATTCATGCAGTGGGTCCTAGACATTGTTGAGTCACTCACCACGACACCTGCCCATAAACATTTTTACTGATAGCAACGGATTATTTTACTAAGTGGATTGAGGCTGAAGCCTTTGCCGGAATCCGTGTGGAAGAAGTAAAATGGTTCCTGTGGAAAAACTTAGGGTACAGGTACGGGATCCCCCAGATTTTGATATCTGACAACGGACCTCAGTTCACCGGGAACTTAGTAAGAACATTTTGTGAAGATTTGAAGATCACGAATCGCTTGTCTACACCTTACTACCTACAGGGGAACGGGCAAGCAGAAAGATCAAACCAGGTCATACTTGACAGCCTGAAGAAACAGCTGGAATCCGCCAAAGGAAAATGGGTGGAAGAGCTACCCATAGTCTTATGGGCATATAGAACGATCCTGATAAAGGCAATGGAAGAAAATCCATTTGCATTAGCATACAGAGTAGAATTAATCATTCTCATAGAAATTGGAAGCTCAACCATCAGATCCGAGCTAAATGAACAACAAAATGGAGAATTCGTAAGAAATAGTCTTGATGAACTAGAGGTAAGAAGGGAAGCGGCCATGATCTGAATGGCCCATTACAATCAGAAAATGAGATCTTATTTTCATAAGAAAGAAAGAAAATAGGAATTCCAAATAGGAGACGTGGTCCTCAGAAAAATCTTCCAAATGAAAGGGAAACTCGGACTAACATGGGAGGGAAGCAAAATAGGAGGAATGTAAAAAATCCATTATAATGAGACACATTTCCTGTGATTTCCCCGAAAGGGTTTTCCACGTAAAAACAGTGGCGCCAATCTTCTCTCCTTAGCTGAATCATTACTAAACGAAATTAAGGGCATAAAAAGTCATTGGGAATGTCAGTTCATAAGTTCCACTCCTAGAAGAAATTAAAGGGCATAAAAGGTCCTTGAGAGGGGAAATTCATAAGTCTTACTCTCAGAAGGAATTAAAAACATAAAAAGTCCTTGAAAAGGCCGGTTCATAAGTCATACTCCCAGAAAGAACTAAGAGCATAAAATGTCCTTAAGAGGGATTGTTCATAAGTCCTACTCCCAGAAGAAACTAAGAGCGTAAAAGGTCTTTGAGAGGGGAAATTTATAAGTCCTACTCCCAGAAAAAATAGGGGCATGAAAAGCTCTTGAAAGACGCATCCCATAAGCCCCACTCGCAAAAGAAAAAATATTTGAAGAAGGAAAACCATGGAAGCAAGCGACTCCAACGAGCCCGCTTGTAATAAATGGGAAGGGAATTCCAGCTCAACGGATGAAAGTAGAAACAGCGAAAATGAGTAAACATACTCTTGCCTAGGCATTCCTAGAAAAGACTTCCAAGTGTTTAAAGGACTAAGTAGTTGATGATCTTACTTAACTGTCTAAAAAGTTAACCTTGAAAACTGTTAAAAGGGAAAAATGTCTTTTATTGCTTATGGATATTCACTAAGCAGTCAAGAAGGCTGGAGAACATTGATTCATGAATTTATACTAAATGTTAAGACGAAAGGAAATGACAAAGCATATTGAAGAAATGAGCCATTTTCATTAAAAAGCGAAACTTACAAAATGATTTCAAAAAAGAAAAGAAGAAAAGTATAAGAAGATGAAAAGGTGCGAGAAAATGAAAAAGGAAAACATGTTAAGTCCTCCACGTCCTCGGGAGTAACATCAGCAGCCGCTTCAGTGGTGGAATTGGGAAGCCCAGCCTCAGGATCAACGGGCTCATAAGGAAGTGAGACCAACGACTTACGGGGTGGTTTATCGATCATGGCATTAAGGTAACCCGCTGTATAAGCCATCTGCTCGTACTCATCAACCATGGCTTGGTACTCGGTCGCAAGTCCAGCCTCCCGTTTGCATGACTTAGCCAAAGCCTCCTCGGCCTTAACTAACTTTGCCTCAACAACATGCAGGTTCTCCTCGTTTATCTCGGCAATCCTCTCTGCCTTCCGCAAAGACTCCTCAAGCTTTGACTGTTTAGTCGTGGCCGTATCAAGCTCGGAAGTCAAATGGGCAACAACCCATTGAAGATCAGCCTCCACCTTCTTAAGATCATCCCATTTTGGAGGCAACGGCGCCGTAAGCTGTTGGGTCAGGTTTTAAAATTTGAGAAAAAAAATCATTTAAGCACGAACAGTTCGTGGGCGGAATATCAAAGATTTTTCTCATCAACTAATTTAATCATATTAAATACTAAAATTATACAAACGATTATGCATATTAAGTCAAACGTATTCAAAAGAGGTAGAAACGGTTTATACATTTTTGTTGTATCAGAGACATTCTCAAATTGGTGGAATCCTTATTAAATGCTTCACGTTCTTCGATCTTCAAATCTAAGAACTTCAATTAATTTCACACCAACAACCACTCATTGGATTGGGAAGTATATCTCGCAATGACATTGTTAGGAACTAAGTGTGGACTGTCAAAAGAACTAAGGAAGAAAAATCAAAATTTTCTCTTCCTCTGGTGATTTTGGCGGCAAGCAGTAGGAGGGGAGAGAGAAACTTTTTTCTGCTCAGTCTAATTAGGGTTGTGTCAACACACTTAGGTTAGGGAGGCAACCCTAATGTCATCCCTTATATAATAATTTTGGAATTTTCACATATACCTCACTCCATACATGTGTAATTTCTAAGATTCACCCCCTTATTCTCGACTATTGCCGACATTTACATATCTCCCTACGGTGAATGTTATGTCCAAATTCATCAATCTAAATTGATCTTCATCAATTAATTAACTAATTATATAGTAATTAGAAAATAATAAATTAATTAATTTGAACATCGATTAATTATCTTTTCACTAATAAAGTGACAACACCCATCACATATGGGTTCAGGAAATACACATTGACTCAAAACACATTTCGGTCTAACTAATGTTGTTTCTTCCATCCCTGTCCTCATGAGCTACTCCTGAAACTGAATGGACTCGCATGAATAAAGCTATAAGATTCAAATACCCGGTGAATTTATCTCCATAAATTCTCGACTTATATAATCTTGACATCGTACGACTCCACTAGAGGTTCGATGCTGAATAAACTCTCGATTCATGCACGTTACATTTTCTGTTGGTGTAAATAAACTCTTTTATTTCACGGTCCACAAAATATTTTAACATATTATCCTTCGTGAATATCAGTGAAAAGTGTGGGATGTAAAATTGTCATTTTACCCCTCTTGTTATTATTTCATTAATTCATTTATTGACAGCGAATAAGAAAGACAATAGTGAATTGTCTAGTACAATTCACAAGTATTATAATATGACTAATTTCATTGAACACTTGGCCAAGTTAATTTATTCACACACACTCATCAATAAAGCATAAGCTGATATTGTTGCTTTCACAATCTAACCACGAATTTTCATATATGTTAATCACGTAACTTCAACATAGTTGAATTACGATCCCAACAGTCGATGTGTTGTCTGGCAATTCGAACTCACTCATTTGACATATAAAGACCGCAAGTAACTAATTCAAACTTTGTATTCACCTCAGGATAAAAGTAATTATGAAAATACCCTTAAGATGTAACAATTAGATTTAAAGCTAGGTAAACGATTTTGCTATAAACTAATTTGTTACTAGTCTATTCAACATGATCCATCACATGTCTAGGTCAATTGTAGAGTCTCCACTCCCATACCCCAAGACTGTCATAATTTGGTTCAACCTAACAGTTATAATCAGACTTGATTGCCCAGTCGATCCTAAGACTGCGAATATCATTCTAAATTATTTCAGAAGAGTTTGTCTGGAAGACCCTTATGTCTTGACTCTTCTTACGTTAACAATAGTTCCAGGACTTTAGTAAATTATAAACACACCTTAATCAATAGAAAAACTTTCATTCATTCATTAAATTCAGTAATACAAAATGTCTGAAAAATAACTAAATACTCATAAATAGTTATTACACCGTACTTTATGGACATAATTCTAACGTAAGCATGGGCGGTCTCCATCACCCTCCTCATACAACCGACCATCTCTTCCCTAGCAACATTAATATCCTCCTAAAGCCCATTGTGGTAAGTCACGGCCTTTTAAAAAAGTGTTAGTCAAATTGGAAAGGAAGTTACACAGAAAAACTAAGGATGTAAAAAGGCAAAAGCAGAAGTACTTGCATCAGAGAATGACTCAGGCTAATAAATTTATAATAAATGGACATCTGATGAAGTACAGAAGCGTCCAAGTCAGACATGATCCCTTTCGTGACCACGTGTGAAGAATGAGAGTCCTTCAGGAAGGTGACATTGGCGGGAACCGGTGGTGCCGCGGGGTATCACCGCCACCTCCGGACACACATCTCCTCAGACAATTGCAGGGAACCAAAAGAATGAGAGGCTGACTTCTTAGCGGGCATGGAAGAAGGTGCGATAGTTCTCTCCAGAATAGGGGAAACCTCAGCAATGAGGGCAGGGAGATCATCAACGGGGGCAGGGAGATAAGAAATGGAGGGAGTAACATCCTCTGAACAGCACCTGACGAGCTGGCATTTCCCGTTTTTTTGCTCTTGCACTCGTCAGGTATCCCGTACAAATTACTCCTGAGATGATTCGACATCTCGAGCTCGTTATATGCAAAATGAAAACTCACGTCTTCTTCTTATGCCTCTTTCAATGCAGCTTCCCGTTGAGCCTAACGTTCCCTTTCTTCTTGAGCAAACCGCTCTTCTTTCCACTCTGATTCTGAAGATTCAGAGGAACTCGACCAGCCTACTTGAGTAAAAGAGGGAACAAGGATTGCAACGGGGATGGCCCAAGGAACTTTTGTTGTAGAGGATGAGGGGCAACAAACTCAGTAACTCAAACGGGTGTGACCGCAACTTCAATCTCTCTCCTTGGGTCAAGAAGATCTCTCCAGTCCCGTTACGGGCAATTGTAGGCGGTTAAATGAGGTTTTACGACTCCTGTTACTTTTATTCAACATGCATTTTGAATTCTCGTGAATTAATATTCACATGTATATTTGTATCCTATTAAATCAGATACCATAAGATTTTTTGAATTTCATTCATATAGTTTCTTGTTATAAATTATACCTCTTATAAAAAGATTTTCCTGGCATTTTATAAATACTATTTATTACAATCAATTTATATGTACATGTTTACGTACCTATTTAAACATTCAAAATTAATACATTACTAGACTAAAAGACATTCAAACATTATTTCATTTTCACAAATTATTATCCATAAGTATCATCTGTAATTATCATCTAAAAGTATCAGTACTTACTTAGTCTACTAATACAACTTGTTATTCAAAAAATAAAAAACATCTGAAAATTTCACAGACGCTACAAAATAACTTCAAAATTTCATTGCTTAACTCTTCAAACTTTGATGACAAGTTGAAAAGCCTTAAGAGATTGTAGGTGCTGCATTTTAAAGAAAATACATAGTCAATGGACTTGTTTAAATTTCTTTTAACTATTAGACACTACAATTATAATGAATTGAATCCAATGTCATATGAATATAAAATTATGAAAATGTAAAATACAAATGCAACAAATAGATTCCCTACTTGTAAAAAAATTACGAACATATATAAAGATACTCACTAGTAAAAAAATGAGGTAGAAGTATACAGATAGTCACTAATGCCGCATATAGAATCCAACATAATATCATTTTATGTTCAAGTTTTAATCCTGCTGAAATTCTTATCACCATTTCCGCCACAGAGACAAATTTAACACTATAATACTATAAAACAACACATAACACGGTGATTTGTGTTCATCAGGTCACAGATAGGGGGAGAAGCAGTAAGCCCCAAAATAATAACGTCCAGATTAATAAATATAATTAATCTCCATTTCTTGTGTACTAGAATGCTATAAAACGACAAGATAAACTCAGCATACCATAACTTGCAGAATTAACTATTGAGGTTTTTTTTCTAAAGTACTTTTGATATCCAAAAATGTATAATTGTAGCAGCAAGTATGCAAGACTTTATTTTTAGTATGAGTTTTCTGATTTGGGGACAAGTCCATAAAATAAACTTCAAACTAGCATCATAGTATGAGAAAAAAAAATTAAAGCATAAAAATGTGGTTGGTTTTTTATGCTTTAATTTTTTCTGACCAAAATTCCATCTCAGACTAAAGTCCCCAGATTTCATCATCTAAAGTATAACAAGCATCATCAGCCTTTAAATACCATATCCACAACATTATAGTAGAAGCACAGGGATAAGCAGTTCATACAATATACATTATTTCTGCAAGGGGTATGACAAAAAACAAGTATAGGAAATGTCAAATAATATAAAAAATAACAACATAAAAGCGAAAAGATCAACATTCAAATCTCATGTATAATAAAACTCTAAGAAAAATCCAGTATAAAAATGATGGCACCAGAAGAAGGGGATGAAACCATACCATACTGCATAATTTAAAGAAAAAGTATGACCAAAGCTCCAAAAAGAACAGATAATAATCATATATAGTCACTCTACATGTTTTTTAACATATATTTAACACACCTTCACACTGAAGTCCATCGCCATAGAACCTGGGATTGATTAGGCAGAATGGGAAATCATTCGTAGATGTGCATCAGCTGTAATATGTGCATCACTGTAATATGTGATATAAGCTATGGACGCCAAAATCGAGTTCAAAACGTTTAATAAATGTGAAAAATGAAAAGACGCTAGTTCTGAAAAGGGGAAGGGCAAATGACAGGCGCATGAGAAGATATCTAACAAAGGATTACGTCTGGACTACCTAAACGGGTGAGCCAATGGCAACATGACAACTGAAAAGAAGAAAGCTAAGGGACTAAAAACACGCATTGTGCAAGAACGATAAGTGAGATGAGCATGTGGGTGAAAAAAAGAATCTTGCACGCGCGCGTATCACGACAAGATAAGATGACATAAAGACAAAATTGAATTTTTGAGAAGCGTGTCAGCAACCCAAAAATGAGGCAATAATGCTATGTCATTTTATTAATTAAGAATAAATGACTTTTCTTGCGCGACAATTAATGTTTTGCAGGGTAAAAGAAGATCTTAGATTGGTAAAAATAAACCAAAGATAACCACTCTCCCAAAACTAGACGCGTGCTGAGAACATTCATTGCACTTCGATGAGCATCGCCAAGAGCAATGGGGGCAAATAAATGAGTAAAAAGTATTCACTGCCACGTGGACAAGGGGGACGTACCTAAGGGCTCGTGGAAAGTGGTAGAAAAGCAGAAATAGGTTATAAGGTCGAAGTCGCGAGGCACCCGTAAACAGATGAAAATGATCAGCACCTCAAG
Source organism: Datisca glomerata (assembly GCA_003255025.1). Classification (NCBI taxonomy): domain Eukaryota; kingdom Viridiplantae; phylum Streptophyta; class Magnoliopsida; order Cucurbitales; family Datiscaceae; genus Datisca; species Datisca glomerata. The sequence goes on from QANY01001639.1 coordinate 1,178,370, forward strand.
AACAGGGATCAACACCTTAAGAACTGGAAAGAGCATCGAAACGGGAAAACGTGACTAGCTAATGGGAACTGACGGACAATGGATCCACGCTTTCAAGAACTGGAAAAGACTAAGGGGACCCACTCCTCCGGAAAAAGGATGACGAGACTCAGAGAACTCCCCTGAACGGGTAAGGCACCGCTGAACTTTGCAAGAGCGAGAATATGAGGATAAGAAGAAGAACGTGAATGGATGAAAGGATCCGAAGCGACAGTCAAGTGGCATGATTGATTAGGTAGCTGAATGACTTAGACGAGACAAGATGGCTAGCCACTAAGTGGCTACGACTGATTAGCTCAAACCACAAAAAATCACCAAGTGACTATGACTAATTAGTGAGACATATGAAGATGACAAATAAGAAAGGGAAAAAGGGCCATACTTGGCACATACATCTCCTCATTTTTTATTATTATCCCAATCAATTCATGTAAATTAGGAAGCCTATATAAATATCATTATATTAAGTGAAACTCAGACATTCAATACAATTCAAGCATATATAACTCAGAGCATTACAATCTCTTGCTCTTAAAGTCTCTCTCATTAGTACTCATATAAGCCTACCATTATCAATATTTTTCTTTTAATCTTTGATTAGTGGAAAAATCCTTTATAGAGACCAAAGACATTGCCATGGTAACTATCGAGGACAAGCCTCGGTAATTGTAAAGGAAGAGACCTAACTCATCTTCACATTGTATCTAGAGCGAGCATAGTCCCAACGGGAAGGACCAGCAAGAAGAACGGGCTAAAAACGACGGCTAGAGGCTAAATAAATTTCTTATTTGGACTGAGTTTAAGAAGAAGGAAATATACTTAATAAAAGTGAATTGTTCGGCGAGAAACGTCCAGCCTCAATTCAAACACAACTACTAAGTGGGGCATCAACCATGCAGAAGAGTATATAATGTCTTATAGACATCAAATAAATATTGATCAATTAGGCGCAAAGGCAATGATGAATGTACCTTGCCGCGAAGGATGACAGACTTTCTTAACACCCCACACCATCGACTGTTACTAGGGGTTAGTCTAAGGTAATGGCCATTGGCAGAGCAACCTCAGACTGTACACAAGCCAATCTAGCCTCAACAACCAACTTCACCATATTAACACCATAGTAATTGCACTTCAAGAGGTAGGCAACAAACACTCATTCTACTACTTTTCTATCTTTTACATACTTACTTCGGAAGGTTGAAAAAGAGACCATCCCCTCTCATTGGAGAAATTATGAAATGGGGCGGCCATAATATGACATGGGCCCCACCTACGAGAATAATGATTAATTGATTTAGATCTGAACGAGTGTGATTTGTTGAAAACAAAAATTAAAAAAATCTACCTATATTTGATTTATTTTTCTTCTAAATAAAACAAATTGTGACCGTTGGATGCAGGGTTACCAGTCACATTGTGGCCGGTAGTCCTAATAATCTCTCATCTCATTGGTCTTCTACTTTATCTTTCCCTTTAAATGTGTTGAGAGTGAAATGAAATATTACTGACGTAGTCTCGTCTTCAAAATTCAACCGTCAATAAATACCAACTCAAAAATATGATGAAATGAAATATTTGTAGAAAGGCCATGGAACTTTTGTTTTATTACTCAATACAACGTAAAATGAAAATTGTTTGTTTATTAAAAATTTATCTAGAATGAAGAAAATGGTAAGAATAATGGCTATCTTAAAGACGAAACGATCTAATCATAACTCAAACCAATGAAATACAACGAAATAGTCATAGCAAATACAAAGTACCAACTCAAACATATACTATTCAATGAAAGTCTAAAGAACACAACTCATGAAAAAATATAATTATTTTATGTGGGTCTTAACATGTGCACGAAAAAAAAGTAATATCTTACTTTAGGTTAGCAAGTCAAGGCAAATTTTCTACCATCAATTGAACAATTTTGTTTACATTATAGAACTTTATCTCCTTGTAAAGCTTATATACTCTAAGTTGACCAAATGTAGATAGTGACGTGTGATTGTGGATAGCACTCTTGGTCTCCACCACTTTCCCTTATTACTTAAAACTTTTAAAGCTTTATAAGGCACAGCTATACAAAAGTGCATTACTTGCTTACCATATACCACATTTTAAATTGATACACTTAATTATTAAGAAGACAATTTAAATTAAAAGTGAAATATACAATAATGTTGAAACTTGGTCGATATTGTAATTATTGAAAACAAAACAAATTATCTTCTTCTAATATGTACACATTGAACATGATATAGTTAAACAAGCAAACTATAACTTTAATAAATAAGAAATAAATCCAAATCCAAAGCTACATTTCTAGCTATTCCATTACTTTGCTTTTTTCATACTTTATTTTGTATGGGTGTATTACATTGAATGTGTCCAAAACCGTGAAGCATTGTTATGGCCAACAACCTAAATTGGTGTTTTATTTTAGTTGTTTCATTAAAAAGGTTTTGTTGAAATAAAAGGTTTTGTTGAAATAAAATGTTTTGTTGCCAAAGCTGTTGCCAACAATACAATACCAAACAAGATTCATGAAAAATTAGGTTTAAATTATGGAATGCACTATCCGTTTTCCTTTTTGGGTGGCAAAGTTAGAGAGCCACACACACACACACACATATATATATATATAGAGGTAATGGAGGCCGAGGGTAAGGCATGCATGACGAAGCATTAAAAAAATATTTTTATTTTTGTTTGTTTGGCTAATGTAACTAATAAGTTTTTAAAACGGGGTTTGATAACTCTTTTCGTGTAGAAGCGGTAGGGTTTTCGGGTGGAATTTGGATTATTTGGAAGGATAATGTGAGTTTAGAGGTAATGGAGATACATAGACAATTTATCCACACGCGTATCTCGTTTTCTAATAATGAGACGATGTTTTTTACTGCTATTTATGCTAGCCCCGTGGCGAGTATTAGACAAGTTTTGTGGAATGATTTGAAGAGGATTAATTCGAGTGTTTGTGAGCCTTGGATGTTAGCGGGTGACTTTAACGCCATTTTGTATTATACTGAACGTAGAGGACATGCTGGATCAGTGAATCCCTAAGATTAAGGACTGGAATGTTAATGTTTTTTTGGAATATCTTCTATAAGAAGAAGCGGCTTCTCGCTAGAATTGGAGGGATTCAACATTATCTTGAGCAAAGGCATAAAATTGTTTGTACCTTACCACCTTTGGAATTGTTTTTCGAAGCTATCTGAAGAAGATTTGCAAGCGTTGAATATGGAAGTGTCTTCGGATGAAATTATAATAGCTTTCTTCGAAATGAGTCCTCAGGCGCCTGGTATTGATGGCTTTCACGCCCTCTTCTATCAACAGCATTGGTCGGTGGTTGGCGATATGGTTTCAAGGAGCTTGACGAGCTTTTTCATATTGGGCAGGTTCCTCATTTATGGAATAAGGTGATGTTAGTACTTATTCCTAAAATTGATAGACCTGAGCTTATTTCTCAATTTCGTCCGATCTTTCTGTGCAATGTCTTATAAAAGGCAGTTTGTAAAATTATTGTTAATCGTTTGAAGCCTATCTTGGATGGTATAATTGGACTGGCTCAAACTAGCTTCGTGCCAGGAAGGCACATTACTGATAATATTGTGATTGCGCAGGAAGTGGTTCATTCGATGCGTAATAAGATAGGGAAGAAGGGGATGATGTTAGATTCAAAATCTATTTCGGTATAAACATTATCTCAATAAAACCCAAGATATCATAATGAACACACCAAGAATCAAAATAATTATAGAGCGGAAGCGTACCTGAATCTATGACGATAGATTGTTGTTTAGAGCCGGACGGTTGGCCTTTCAGATCTAGACAATTCTCTATCCGAGAGTCCCCTTTGATAAATGCTCTCAGTTTTCTCTCTAACGATGAGATATTAGGGAGAGTAGAATGGTTTTCCGTTATCGTGTGACCTGGAGACCATAAACACTTATAGATAATTCATCTTTTAATATTTTTATTTTAGCTCATCATAAAAATAGAAATTACCCTAAAGTCTCTACACATTAAATGGTCCACAATCTATCAGATACATTAAAATCTCAATTATCCAAACCTTAGTAAACACTTTTAGTTGAGTTTAACTTTATTTGACAGTTTGCAATACATAATTATTTTACATATAAGTCCAAAGTTGGATTAATGATCCAACAATCTCCCACTTGGTCTATGTGTTAAACCTTATAATTATATTTTGCTAAAAATAACTGAACGCGTTGAACTTTTTTGTCATTATCGAAATGTATCAATAACCAATCTGGTCCATCAATCATACCAACATAGGATCAAAGCGACATCTGTTACATCAATCGTAACTCAACCCATCAATGGTCGTGTATAACAATACAACTAAATGACATGTATTATGATGTGGATGTGTAGCATGAAAATTTCATGTAATGTGATCTTAACATACTTATTTCCAACCGGTTCTCTGTAAACCTTAGTGAGATCAAACTATACATAAATCAGAGTGTGAATACCAAAAACTTTATTCCTGCAGAAAATAACCTTAAAAAATCCATAAACCAAAATGACTGAAAAAAGTCTATATGAAAAGAGCATCTAAAAATAAAATACAAACTCCCACTAGAACTGAATATCCTCAACTGATATGACACTCATGTGAGTAGTGTGCTCATGAAATAACTTGTGTGGAAATCCCTTAGTAAGCAGATCCGTAATTATGGAGTTTGTTCTGATGTGCTCTATAGACAACTGTCCACTCTGAACCCTTTTCTTTAATAACCAGAAACTTGATGTCTATGAACTTTGACTTTGTCGAGTTTTTGTTGTTATTAGAATAAAGAATTGTTGATTTATTGTCACAAAATATCTTTAGTCGTCTCTGAATACTGTCCACTATGCGCAGCCCCGTGACAAAATTTTGTAACCATATTCCGTGATTGGACGTCTCATAACATGCTATGAATTCTGCTGCCATGGTAGAAGAGGTTATAAGAGATAGATTAGCACTCTTCCATGAGACAACACCTCCAGCAAGTAAAAAAATATAGCCTGACATAGATTTCATACTATCTTGACATCCAACAAAATCGGAGTCAGTATATCCAACGATCTCAATCTGATCCAACCTCCGAAACGTGAGCATGCAATCTTTTATTCTCTATAAGTACTGCAAGACCCGTTTAGCTGCTTTCCAATGGTCTATGCTTGGATTGCTTAAGTATCTTCCCAACATCCCAGTCACATACACAATATCAGGGTGTGTACAAACTTGAACATACATTAGACTCCCCACTACCGAGGCATAGAGAATCTTTTACATGTCTTTTTCCTCAAAATCATTTTTAGGGCACTGATTGAGACCAAACTTGTCTCCCTTAGTTACATAGGTATCACCTGGTTTACAGTTTTGCATGCCATATCTAAAAAGGACCTTTTCGATATAGCTCTTTTGTGATAATCTTAGATTTCCTGAGAACGATCTCGGTTTATTTAGATTCCTAATACAAAACAAGCTTCGCCAAGATCTTTCATCTCAAAATTATTAGCTAGAAATCTCTTGGTGTCGTACAATAAGCCTATATTGTTGCTGGCAAGCAAAATGTATATAAAACCAGAAAAATATGCTTGCTCTCATAAAAATTATAGTATATACAATCATTGACTAAACTCATTTCAAAACCGAACGAGATGATCACTTGATGAAACTTAAAATACCATTGTCGAGATACCTACTTGAGTCCATAGATGGATTTCTTAAGCTTGCAAACTATATTCTTTGGGTCTCCCGACACAGAGTTATCTGGTTGCACCATATAGATCGTCTCTTCAATGTTACCATTGAGAAACGTTGTCTTTACACCCATCTGATGCAGCTCAAAATTGAAATGCGCCACAAATGCCATTATAATCCTGAAAGAGTCTTTCGTAGAAATAAGAGAGAAAGTCTCTTTATAGTCAATGTATTTTTTCTGTGTAAAGCCCTTTGCGACAAGACGAGCCTTGTATCTTTCTACATTGCCTTTTGAATCCCTCTTGATCTTAAAAATTCATTTGCAACCAATGTGTTTCACACTTTCTGGTAATGGAACAAGATCCCACACGTCATTGTCCTTTATGGACTTAATTTCCTCATTCATGAGATCGATCCACTTTTGAGAGTTAGAGCTTTCCATAGCTTGATGGAAGTTGATCGGATCATCATCACACCAATGTCAACCTCATGCTCTTGGAGAAATACAATGTAATCATCTAGCACTGTACTTTTTCTCTCTCTAGTGGATCTTCTTAATGTCATAGGTTCTTGAGATGCTAGAGTTTGTTCTTTCGGAACAATCTCTTGAATGAGAGGTTCTCCGATATTATCTTGATGTGTTGTGTCATGAGCAATGTCGGGGACACAGCCCTGATCAATGCTAATAACACCTGTGAGAATATCAACATATTCCTCCTGAATGATAAAATCCCTAACTGTATCTCCCCCCGCAAACTCGGCATTCTCAAAGAATTGGGCATTTCCCGTCTAAAAATTTGACCTAGTTGTGGGATCATAAAACTTGTACCCCTTGGATCTTTCAGAGTATCCAACAAAATAACAACTCATCGTCCGTAAGTCCAATTTCTTTTCATTAGGCTTATATGGCCTTGCCTCAGCTGGACATCCCCAAACATGCAAATGCCTTAGACTAGGTTTCTTACTGGTCCAAAGCTCATATGAGGTTTTGGCAATCACTTTAGTTAGAACTCTATTAATGATATATGTTGTAGCCTTAAGTACTTCAACTCAGAGTGATTCTGGTAAGGTCGAATGATTAATCATACTCCTGACCATGTCCTTAAGCGTTTTGTTTCATCTTTCAGCAACACCATTCATAGTAGGCGAACCCGACATAGTGTACTGTGAGACGATACCACATTCCTCTAGGAATTTAGCAAACGATCATGGACGTTGTTCAACTAAACCATTATATGTGTCATAGTACTCACCATCACGGTCAGATATGATGCTCTTAATCCTTTTGTTGAGTTGATTCTCCACTTCAGCCTTAAAATTTTTGAACATGTCCAATGACTGTGACTTTTCATGAATGAGATATATGTAGCCATATCTAGAATAATCGTCTATGAACGTTATAAAATATCGTTGACCATTCCAAGCCACTAAAGAGAATGACCCACAAATATCCGTATGAATAAGTTCTAAGACGCCATGAGTCCTGTTGGCTTCAAATATCATTTTATCAGATTGTTTTCCCTCTATGCAATTAACACAAACGTCAAAATCTGTGAAATCTAAGGGACCAAGAATTTCGTCTGACACAAGTCTCTCTATTCTCCGTCTGGAGATGTAACCCAATCTCTTGTGTCATAACGTAGCTGAATTCTCACTGGTTAATTTTTTTTAGTACCTCGTGTACTTAATTGCTGGGATTCTTTAAATGAAGCAATGGTTTCAAGTAGATAAAGATGATCATAACCAGTTTTGTCTATAACAGAAATAGAAATCAAATTCTGTCTAAAGGACGGTACAATAAAAATTTCATCAAGATCTAAATAATGTCCAGTTTGTAATAATAATCTAAATTTTTCTATTACTTCAACCTCAGCCATCTTGCCATCGCCCACATAGATGAATCTTTCAGCATCATTTGGCTTTCGGCAATTCAGGCAACCCTGCATAGACACACAAATGTGAGTTGTTACACCAGAATCTATCACCACATGTGTCAAGGAACCGAACTTAATTAATCTTAGAACAAACCAAATTAAGAAGCATACATTTCTTAGCACGCCAAGCGTGATGGTGCATTGCTTCTTCCCTTGCCCTTATCTGTAGAGGTAGAGGCCAGGTAAGCACTTTTTGTCTTATCATATTTCACTCTTTCCTCTTCATGATCACAGTGTGAGATGAGCTCATTCAGAGATCAAGTCTATTTCTGATAATTATAGCTCACCTTAAACTGGCTAAACTGTGCCAGAAGGGATATCAAAACCAGATACACAAGCAAGTCCTCAGAGAGTTCAAGCCTTAGTGCTTTTAACCTTGAAACAATGTGAGACATCTTCATAATGTATTGCCTGATATTACCTTTACCTTTATACCTTTTTGAAATTAAGCCCGACAAGAGCGTACAAATTTATGTCTTTTCGTTCTTGATAAACCTCTTTTCAATGTCTGCAAAGAAATCCTTAGCTGTAGTTATCTTTTCTGATATAGTGCCCCTGAATGCTTCTGAAATGGCCTTCTTCATGATCAACATACACATGCGATTTGATCTCTCCCACCTTTCCATCTCCCTCTTATCATCAGAGGTATCTTATCCGTAAGAGGTGCAGGAGAATCAGTCCTTAACGTAAAATCGAGATATATGACTCCAAGAACTATCAAGAGATTATCTTTCCAGGACTTGAAGTTCGAGCCAATTAGAATTGGAATTGAATTGATGTTGGTCGTGATACTAGTAGGAGTAATAGCTAAACAGAGTACAATAAATAAATTAAGCTCACATAAATTCCAAATAACAATAATAATTCAAATAATAGTAACATGTAACCCACCTCAAGACACTAAATACTCCATTAATATTTTGACTTTGGCCAAAATTATTAACTTGCAAGCGATGTTTTGGTGTAGTGATCAAACACTCATGATAAATAACATGTCAAACAAGAAATCTTCCTTTGGGCCGATTTGTTGTTCACATGTAAAATCGAATAATCATCACGTATTTATTGCCACAGAAGCACATGTAATTCTGTCAAATAATTATCTTCCTTCATGCCGATAAATATTCACATAAGTTACACGCACACATAACATTTTATATTTCAAGACAAACTAATTTTCACAAAAGATGTCATTTTGGCGACATGTTGCTTCAACTAATTCATCTTAAAATATATATAACATACTATTGTTCGAATTTAAAATTGTACCGAATTTAAACCTTAAATTAATTTATAAACAATTAATTTTACAATCCTTAAAAAATTATTTTTGAAATTATTTTAACCAAAAAACTGAAAATAATCAAAACAATCTATTTGATAATCCTTAAAAATTATTTTGAAATTGTTATAACCCAAAAACCGAAAATAATCAAAATAATCTATTTTGAAAATTCTTAAATTAAAAAATAATAATATTAAAATCCTTAAAATTAATTTAATAAATTAAATCACCAAATTAATCCTTCATTAATTTTAATAAAATAATTAAACAATTTAACTAAAAAAATAATTAAGGCTAAATGGCTGTGGGCCTCACCCACAGCCTATCCCTGATGAATGTGGGCTAGCCCACAGCCTCCCCTTAATGGCTGTGGGTGAAACCCACAGTTATTTAGCCTTAATTTTTTTAAATCTGTTCACGGGTCGGATCAACCTGACACGTGTCCAACCATTCAACCTAAGATTTTCACCTCATGACTGCCAGTCTTTGATGACGCGACTTCGACAGACATCTGCGGCTTCCCTTATAGTCACGTCCAGGGCCGCGGCTCTTTGGTCGGTGTTCTCTACTCAACGTTAGTGACACTCACAAAATTGTGTTTGTTAATATTTATGAGTATATAGGCTAAATGGATTTGATGTTAAATTTGTTGATTGACTTATATGTATTACATTGAAATCTCAATAGCAAAAACATGTCATAATAAATAAATAAAAAGATTATAAATACTACTTTTTAGAAATTACCATAAAGTAATTACTTTTTAGACAATATCATCAAAAATTAAATAATTAACCTATTTATGTAGCAACATGAATATTTACTTCTTTGTATAATTATTTTATCATTATGTCTTAAGTTTAGAGGATAAACTGCATATAGGCATAAGACGACGTCGTTTTCTATGTAAGTTTCGATTCAGTTCGAAAACACATAAATTTTTTAACCAAACCGAAACTTCGATTCAACAGAAATGTCGAACCAAATCGAACCGAATCGAGATAACTTATATAACCAGCCACTTTTGGTTCGGTAACATTTTTTTCACCCCTAACTTTTTCTCTCATTTTTATTAAATATTTTTCAAGGTCTAACATAATAATTGCTGAAGGAATTTAATTATTTCAGTAACAGCTTATTACATAGTTTTTTTTTATATATACTGTAATAAAAGAATATAAACGTATTTTCCCCTTAATCAATTGATATGATGATTACATATATAATCAAAACTAGGGTGGTATCTTCAATTTGTATTTATTCAAAGGGAAGAATTTGTGATGAATCGGTGACTGGTCTCTTTCTCTTTTTCAAGTGGCCAACTTAATGCAAGTAAGCTATGAAAAGGACCCAAACTGGCTTTTGTCATGGTAACCATGAAACAAAAAAACTATTATCTTTTCAACAAACATGAAAAATGTGGCAACCACGTTTGTATAGCATCAAAAATTCAACTGTCATACAGATAGACGTGTCTTGTTTTGAAGCAATGTTGTACTATATTACTATACTATGAAGATTTTCGGTTAATATATACTTATTTACGCATATGATTAATGATGTGTTTGTTAATATTTATGAGTATATAAGTATTTTTATAAATTGAAATCACATGACCTTAGTTCATTTATTTCATATACATTTTTCTACGAATTAATTGCATATTTTTAAGCATATTCATATGCATGTACAAGCATTTTTTAAAACATTAGATAATGTATTTCTTATAAAAGTACTTTCATCTATAAAAAATGTGTTTCAAATAACAACATATATCGAGTACATATGATTTGAATTAACATTTTTAATGTATTAGAATGTTTTTAGATAGAAATGCTATCAAACTCACTCTAGATCTTATAGTGACACTCACAAAATTATAAAGGATGTTCAAATCTTGTTTGATAGGGTTTCATTTTTTTATTTTTTGTTTGTTGTTAACCAAGAAATAAGTTTATGAAACATGTATGATTCAATTTTAACAGATTTTAAAATATATTTTAAATAGAATTTTTCACGTTCTTAATATTAAATAATTTTTTAAAACAACATTATTTCTCTTGTTTTTACTTTAAAAAAACTAATTTTTAAATCATCAACAAGATATAAATTCTCGAGCTTTATTAACTAATTAATGAATAATCATATTTTGAAAAATAAATGAGATCAAATTTATCAATTTGTTTTTTAATTTCCAAAGCCTTCTAACTAATTAAGATGTTTATTTATGTTTGTGAATTGTGCAACAAAAACATGGTGAAGACTAATCACAAAATCTAAGTGCCTCCCTCGATCTGGAACCAGGATATCCTTATGTCGTGTAAGGAAAACGAGTAATCCCCCGTTAGGTCCGCCGTTATACAGTTTCCAAGCACTCCTTCTTCCGCGGGACCCAACTCAACACGAACGACACGGCACGTCCAAACAAACTGCCAAAAAGCTTTCGGAGCCAGAGACTTTTTTTTCTTATTTTTAATTAAAAAAAGGAATAAGCCTATTTTCGTCATTTGAAACTCGTGATTAAAGATAATTGGCTGCAGATCGAGGGAAAGTGGGGTCCCACTTCTTGTCTCTTTGGTCGGTGTTCTCTACTCAACGTTAGTAGAAAATAAGCGAAAATTACTAAACTATTTTTTTAATTTATTAAAAACTTAATTAAATTCAGTTACTACTTATCATTGCCATATTATCAAATACCACTAATTTATATATTTTAAAAAGACTAAAATGCAAAACACGCCACTACACTTTGACGGAACTGTAAATTATATCTCTACACTTTTTTTCTTATTTCTTATCTTTGTACTTTGACTAAACTGTAAAATATATCATTCAGTGACGCTTTTTTGGTTAAATTTAATAGAAAGTTAACTCTGTTTTACAGTTTGTTATTTTCTGCCGAAAACTTCATTATTTCCCTCCATTTTTATTATTTCTCTCCATTTATCTACACTACTTTGTCCCTATAAATAACTCTATTCTTTCGCCTCATTTTTAAATTTCATTTTCACATTCAAGCTGCTTTTCAGCTCCGGTGAAATTTTGAGCAGACTCAGGACCTCAGAACCCTAATCGAAGGAGATTTCAACAAGAAATGACATACCCGAAAGATTTGACACCTTCGATAGTCAGATTTGGGCAAAAATGAGCAACAACTCAATACCCTAGCACTCCCTTCACTCTGTCGTGACGATTCCCCTTCTCTTGTACTTTTTTGAAAAGTTTCATTTAGGGTAAAAATGAAAGAGTAAGAAAAAATCACCTAACATGATTTACTTTTAACTTTCGTTAGCAGTCTATTAACGCCGTTAACAGAAGTTTGGCACGTAAGCGACACGTGCCTTTTTCTGGTTAGTTTTGACGGAAATTTTAACAGAAATATATATTTTATAGTTTAGTCAAAGTGTAGGGGTATAAAAATATGAAAAAAATGTAGGGGTATAAAAACATGAAAAAAAAATATAAAAATATAATTTACAATTTCATCAAAATATCAGAGTATGTTTTGTATTTTCATCTTTAAAAAATAATGATAGTGAGAAAAATAATTTAACTTTCTTGTCAACATGAAAAAATAATTTAAGCTTATATTCATGTTTGGATTAAATGAGTCGACATGACCATTAAGTTTTTACACTCACTAATCACTATATACTTCACATTGAATTTGGAATTGTGACAAAAAAATTAATTTAATCAACATACAAGATGATATAATAATTAATTAAATTTCTATATCTATATTATAATAATATCATCAAATTTTTAAAAAAAAAGTAAATGGAAAAGAGATAAAAAAGAGGGGAGGTGAATAAAATATGAGGAGATAAAATGCTAGGACTAGACTAGACTAGCACATGGCAATGTTTGTATACATTTAATTATTTCTTTGTATTTGTCTTTTTCTCCTTTTCATCTATATGCTCTCTTTATTTTTTCCATTTATTTTTCATAATTTCACATGGTGATTATAGCTAGTGGTATTGACTTATAGTTTAAAGTAAACTCCTTCATCTATTACTTAAGTGTTCGCGTTAGTGCGTTAGTGTAAGTTTTCTCTCCGAATTATAATGTATCCTAAAAAATGAAAAGAGCATAGTAATAATCTCTTTTCTTCCGATTACAACATTGATCAATTTTTGTTCACTCTAATAATAAAAATTTATGAGAGTCCTGTTAAATGTCACGGCGGTGGCCAGCTAAAAAACTATAATGAAGAACTTACAAATTAAAAATGTCTTTTATTATCATGTTATGTTACTGTACAAGGTGATCTACAATGAAGAACTTTATTGGGTATTGTAGATTATTTTTATTTCCATAAAACTATAATGAAGAAATGGAAAAAGGCCAAGAAAGCTGAGAAATTAACAGAAGCAGTCAAAAGAGATGGAGCTGAATTGCAACAGTTGAATTTCATCTTTATCAGAGTCATTGTTCCTACAGTTCTTCTTCTTATAGCCTTTGTTCCTACAATTATTCTAGCCTGTCTCCTAACTCCCCAAAGTTCTCTCCTTTTCACAACATTAACCAAAGGAAATTCAACCCATCAAACTTCTCACACACCGTTAATGATTTCACTCTGACCCATCATCTCTCTCTCTCTCACATATATCTTCTTTATCTCTCTAGATTTTTTAGTTTTTCTTTAAGACAAGATCAATTTCTCTTTCTCGCACTAGTATTCATTTTGCTTTCTGGGTATCACAGAAATCCTGTTTAGGCCTGTAGTTTTTAGAGCGACCCCTCTCTGTCTTAGTCTGACACATGGTTATTGTATTTTGGACTGATAAAAAAAGAAAGTGGTTCTTTTTTCATTCTTTTATCTCCCTCTCTCTCTCTCTCTCTCTCTCTCTCTCTCTCTCTCTCTCTCTCTATAACTGAGTGAGTCCACTGAAATTTGGCATATTCTGACTCTGAACAAGAATGGGGAAGAACTCACTGCAGCTTCCTCTTCTTCTGCTGCTGCTTATCCATGTTCTTTCTCTTCTTCAGCAACGGCGTCGTTTTACATCTCCTCTGCTTCTTTGAAGCTCCCACATTGTGTTAAATCTCGTCTTTTCCGCACACATTGTCTTGCGATTTGACTTTGGATCCATTCATAGACTTCTACATTCAGGTTCACCCCTCTCTCTCTCTCTCTCTCTCTCTCTCTCTCTCTCTCTCTCTCTCTCTCTTGCCAGAAGTTTGGAGTGTTGCAATGCCCATAATTTTCTCTATTTTTCCCTTTTGAGCTGCTTACATTTAGTACCAGTAGATGTACTGGATGAGGTTCTTCAAGTTTCAATCTCTCTCTCTCTCTCTCTCTCTCTCTCTCTCTAAATTTTGGTGAGTTTCTCAGTTGTGCCTGGAAGTGGTTCTTTAGCTAGATTTTTCTGCTCATACATTTCTGTCCCCCCCCCCCCCCCCNTCCGCTCTCTAATTTACTTAACTGTTTGTTCATTAACAAATGTAAGAAGGGAAAAGAAAATCTTGTTTTAAGCTTTAATCCCAACATTTGAGACCTGTAAACCGACAATGTCCCATACATTCTTGCTTAGATAGATGATATTCTCTATCTTTATGAGTATTAGTGTATTAAAAATCTTTGCTTTTCTTCTTTCTGAATTAGAAAATTGGATCATGTGGGAATCACTTCCCCAAGCTTCCTCTTCTTTTCATTGTACATTTTAAGTTGTGTGGGTTTAAATCAATCTCTTACTTTGTTTAGCAATCAATCAAACCTTATAATCTTGATCTCACATCAATCTGTTACTTTTAATAGTTATAACTATTGCCTTTTTATCAGAAAAACCAATGTATATCCTCTTTTAGTTGTTGCTTTCAAGGGTTTATGATATGCAAATTCTTTATATCAGAAACTTCATTTTCTTATTGTACATTCCTTGTTTGTTTCTCAAGAAAAAGAAAACAGTAAGGTTGATAGCACTTGCAAATTCTAAAGTAATTTAACTGTTTTACTATCTTCCATTTGTTCTATTGACTATCTTTTTATCCTCTTACTGTAAAACTTAACTTTCTTATTTCTGCAGCAGAAAAGGGGAGAATCTATTATCGTCCATGGAGCAATATGAAATACTCGAGCAAATTGGAAAGGGATCTTTTGGCTCCGCTCTTCTTGTGAGGCATAAGCATGAAAAGAAGAAGTGAGAATCAACTTTATATACTTGGAATTTTTTTTCCCATGTTGTCTCATTTGTTCTTGCTTAAAACCTGAGCTATGAGCAATAATTGCTTTTTTTTTTCATAAGAATTTCATTGGTTTTGAGTTTCTTTATTTTGATATGTTAAGGTATGTGTTGAAGAAGATTCGTCTTGCCCGTCAGACTGATCGGTCTCGTCGATCCGCTCACCTGGAGGTTGGTATTCTTTACTTGATATTTTCTTTGTAATTGTTTCCTTCTTCATTTTTCTATGGTACTTGGATTTTCTTCCACTAGAATCTTGCTTTGGAGTCTTGAGGATTGTTTTTCAAAATTATCAAAGGAAAGAGATAGACCTGAATGATGGCGTTTTCCTGCTCGTAAAATATGGTTAAATCACTTCTATACAATAATATCCGTAAGAAGAAAAAGTTTATACTTCCATAAAACCAGACTAAACTTTATTATACAGATAAACGTTCAATTGAAGCTTTTAAGGTCAATAGAGGAGAGCTAAGTAAATGACATTTTAGTAATATGCAAACTAACCTTTTCTGGTTTGCGTAGATGGAGCTCATTTCTAAATTGCGAAATCCGTTTATTGTGGAGTACAAAGATTCTTGGGTAGAGAAGGTATGCGTGTTTTACTGTGTCTATAGCTATGGCGTTTACTTGGATAAAATCTAGTGCCTAATGTTGGTCCATACCGATGAATCTGTTCTCAGGGTTGCTATGTATGCATTATTATAGGTTATTGTGAAGGAGGAGATATGTAAGTTTTCTTTAATGGAAAATTGAAAGTACTTTATTTCAATCTGTTTTGGCTTAATTCGTTTTGCATCGCTTTGTTCACTACAGGGCGGAAGCTATTAAAAAGGCTAATGGCATGCTTTTCGCCGAAGAGGTCTTCATCTTTTTTATTTTTCGTTTTATTTTTGTGTATTTACTTCCTCTGAGTCTGATTCATAGTTAATTTACTGTTTTCTGCAGAAGCTGTGTAGGTGGCTCGTGCAACTTCTGATGGCGCTTGATTACTTACACGTGAATCACATTCTTCATCGTGATGTCAAGGTCAGTGGCATGTTCATATCTTTATATCATCGATCCGTAATCTATGAAGCTACTAATGTATTCTGTGGTTACTTCAGTGTTCCAATATATTTTTGACGAAAGATCAAGACATACGTCTAGGTAAGTTATTCTTTTGTCTCCGGACGATCTTGTTGAGGGAACGATAGTTTGTTAACTATTTGTCGATTTCTGCGCAGGTGATTTTGGACTTGCTAAAATGTTGACGTCGGACGATCTTGCTTCATCTGTAAGTTTGAAACTCTTCAAAATCTGATCCTTTAATATCTTACTATAATCCTTAATGAATATGTTCGTATTATTCAGGTCGTAGGAACTCCCAGTTACATGTGTCCGGAGCTTCTTGCCGATATACCTTATGGTTCAAAGTCAGATATTTGGTCATTAGGTAGGAACTCCCAGTTATATGTTTCATTGTGATTTCGATATATATATGTTAGCCTAACTGTATATATTTATGAAAATCCATTGTCAGGATGTTGTATATATGAGATGACTGCACAGAGGCCCGCGTTCAAAGCATTTGTAAGTTTCCAAACCTTGTATATTCTAGTTTTCGAGATTTATTAACAAAATTAACAAGATTACTGCATCAACGGCCTGCCTTAATATTTTTGAATCTGTTCTCGATCATGCTAAAGGCATAGTATTTACCAATTTTCTAATCTACATTCGGTTTCCTTATCAGGATATGCAAGCACTTATTAACAAAATCAATAAGTCGATAGTGGCTCCGCTTCCAACTAAATACTCCGGCGCATTGTAAGTTCTTCCATTCGAGGTATTTAATAGCAAGTTTCTTCTGTTCTAGTTAACCATGCAAGTTCTAGCATTCTACCATACGGATGAAGTATAAGTGAAGGAACAATGGACCGGGCGACCTAATTGCGTTTTCGTGTTTGTTTTTCAGCCGAGGCCTTGTTAAAAGTCTGCTGCGGAAGAATCCAGAACTTAGGCCAACCGTATGCATACTTTTCCCCTTATTCTGCTTTGTGACAAACGTGTGAAAAGAAAACACTTTTTGTTTGATCTCTGTGTAGTTTTTGATTGTTTTACCAAATTTATGAGTAACCTTTCCTAGATATTATCCTTTTGTCACTTCATTCGTCAATCTGTTTTGCATGTACGAGCGCATATCTGTTTGTATCGATAGCGATAGCATTCTGGACTTGTATTTTATATCTTGAAGTGCATCTGAATTTGCTTCTGGCAGGCTGCGGAGCTGCTAGTTAACCCGCTCCTTCAGCCTTACGTACTAAAGGTTCATCTCAAACTCAATAGTCCCAGGAACAGTAATTTGCCAGTGCACGGTTTTGAGTCCAATTACACGAGAAAGACTAGGTTTTCGGAGCTGAATCTTCCTTCCTCCACCTACAGGGAGAAACGGTGCTCATTCAATGAACATACTAGAAATCCAATCGTATCAAGAGCCGATCAGGATTCTCTTTGCTCAACTCAAGAAATACACGACACGCAAAACTATCATCTTGGTCGGAGATTCTCCAAGCCATCTCCTCCGAAAGCTTCAAATATTGCAAAAACTTCGAGGTTGATTCCCGGAAAAACTTCTCCCACGTCTAAAATTCCCTCGAAGAATCGTGAATCGGTAAAAATCTCTCTCTCACCCCACATGCTAAGGCTGAATGCTTGTATTTGAAAGTTTTGAGTTTTGTTTCTTGTGCAGCGTCCAGTTTCAAGTACTCCTGGAAAATCTCTTGTTCGTCGAGCGTCTTTCCCCTTACGTACGAAAGCCACAACCGAACACACTCCTCACCGGCCTAATATTGGTGTGCTTCACCATATCAAGTCTCCGGACGTATCTGTCAATTCCCCACGGATCGACAGAATTGCTGAATTCCCATTAGCCTCATACGATGATCCATTTCTTCCCACCCATCATCCTTCATCAATCTCCGCCCAAGGCTCGACCGGGCCCCCAGATCACATTGACTGTTCCATCACAAAAGACAAATGTACAATTCAGGTGTTTGATCGCGCCTCGGTTAAGCCTAGTTTCACTAACAACTGGAACGGAATACAACGTATCTTGTTTCCACCTGACAAAGAAGCTGGAAGCGACGATTCCGATCAGAATGCGACAGCCGGGGCATCTAGCCGTACATCATCCGATAGACGTGGCCGGTTTGACACCTCATCGTACCAACAAAGAGCTGAAGCTTTGGAAGGATTGCTTGAGTTTAGTGCGAGACTGCTACAACACGAAAGGTATGAAGAGCTTGGGGTGTTACTCAAGCCGTTTGGCCCCGGAAAGGTCTCCCCTAGGGAAACTGCTATCTGGTTGAGTAAGAGCTTTAAGGAGAATACTCACAAGCAGGATATTACTACTGAACTGTTCCCACTTCCATAAACTGTAACTTCAACCATTGTTTTGCTGTTGGGTATTTGTCGAGACAAATTAGGAACTTAGGCAGATTTTGATTTTGTAGGTTTTGATATTTAATGAATTAGAACTCGATATATCCTCTATTGTAGACGAAATGTTTTATCATGACAGTGAAATAGCTAATAGAAGTGATCTATATCTGTATTTACCCATCTTGACCACGCAATTCAAAAAATTCGAAATCATGCTTATTTTTTAGGGATATATGTTCGTATACGTGAGTGTGTAGTATATGAGCATTCTGCATATACACATGAGATCAGACAGATGCAAAAAGAGAACATGGGCATGCAGGGACAAGGCCGACGATCCGGAATGAAAAGTAGAAGCAAATAAATCAATGAAGCCAGATAAAGGGGTATATCTTTGTATTTTCTCTTTGTGCAGCCAATATAATAGCTCTGAGGTCCTGTTTAGTAGTACAACAAAAGTAAATATTTGAGCTTTGAGAAAATAGAAAATGTTAGTGAATTCCATGTCTTACTCCATCAAACAGGAAATTAATATCTATCTCTATTAGAATTGTCTTTCTAGGACAGTCATCTAGGGCTGTATCCTCCTAGTCTTCTCAATGTTCTCATTCTATTATACAAAAGTCTCAAGTATGAGCAAATAAATACTCATTTGAAACTTTAAACTGCAGGGTAGTCACGTTCGCGGAACGAGAATGAACCAGTCTTTATAACGATCTTCTGCTGAACTTTTAATCACAGTTCAGTAGCGTATCATGCCAGTTTTGCTGCTGAATAATTAGTATAGACTCGAATGGGGCTGCAGTTACATAATAAGCAACATTCAAGAATTATAAATATCAGAATCCAGACTTAGTACCAATTAATCGCAGATAATAACTTAGTCTCAGTTAATAACTTACCTCATGTGCAATACTGGATTTGCGATAATCAGAATGACTAGATTTCGTGCTAACAGAACCGCAGATTCTGTCCCTGGACACTCTTCCGGAGTGATAAATCTTCATAAACCAGGGGTCATGGTTATCAGAACCATTTCGTTTAATGCCTGCTGAAGAGTCCTGTATCTTATCGTTCACCGGTAAACTCATTCCACTCACTGATTCAACTTGCTTGCATTTCTGCTTTGTACTATGCCCAGGCCGTTGCTTCGGTTCACTCTGTGACCGAACTTTGGCCCTTGAAGATGTCGTATTAGCCATGAAATTCGGATAGAATGGACTGTCATGAGGCAAATGGTTTAAGTATTCAGGCTGAGAAGTAATCGGAATTCTTGCAGAATTCAACTTAGGTCTGTTCAGATAGTTTTGAGGACTATTTGGTTCTGTGGTAAGTGAATATTTCTCGTACTGATGTTGTCTCTTTGAGATTAAAACGTTTGGTCCAGAGTAATATGTTGTAAGTTCGTGCTCTATCGTTTCCACCTGTAAATGATTTAAGTAATCGCTTTTGCTCATTAAAGATTCTCGTCGTTTGTTCAGATTCACGTCCATTCGTCTCTCCTATGAACAAGGCCACAATGCATATTATGCGTATGAGTAACAGAATGAAATACAACTGAAAAATAGACTTACCCCATGTGGTTTTCTCGGGATGTCAAAATGCCTGCTTGTCGATAAACGTCTGCGTTCCAGAAGCTGGTCTTCCTCCAATATTTGAATACGGTGAACTCGAGCTCTTACTTGGATTGCCATCAAAGCTTGCATACTTCTCAGAGCTGCGGCTGTTTGTTTCCTTACAAGGTGTCCTCTTACTAATGCTTGTATTTTCACTAATCCCCTTAAAGCGTGCAGTGCTTTCCTTGCCTGTGAAAACCAAAATCATCAAAAGACATGTATCAAATAAAATCTTCATAAGAGTGGCAAATGGCTTAAACTGGGGAACTTCTGCAGGCCATACCCCAATTAGAAAAAAGCTGCTACCCGGTTTGTTTAGTATTTGAGTTTTTTCAATATGGGTTATGAAAAAAGCAAAGATCATACCAAATGAGAGCGATAAACGGATTGAATCTTGATGGCAGCAGCGTTTTCGGCTTCTGCTCTTTTAGTAGCCAATGTTCTGGCAGTATTATTGTCAGAGTTATGGGAGTCAAAGGAATCAAAGGATTTGGAAACCTTATGACCTGTTTGTTTGGATGTTTTTCTACCAAAGCTCCACCTTAGCTTCATTTTGGGAGTTGCTGGTTGAGTAGTTTCTATGTTACTACTACCCAAATACTCAGCAGAAAAAGAAGCATTCTTTAGCTTCTTGTGATTCTGTTCCTTTTTCCCTATCAGAAAATTTGTAATCCATTTGCTTGTCTTGCCCATCTTTGGTAAATTGGCCTGGCTTAAAAAGTCTTTGCTAGAGCAAGGGAAGATTGGTAGAGCAAAGGATTTGTATATTTTCTGTCAAAGTTGCAAGACTTGTGCTCCTTGATTGATTGTTTGTGTGTATGTGAGTGCAAGACTTCGAAAAAAAATTCCCTTTATTGCATTATTTGACTTGTGATTTGTGAATGCATGGTTTACACTGTTTTTTATATTAATTTGAGAGAGAGAGAGAGATCAGACTTTTTCTTTGATGTTGTTATGTGGTATTTTGTTGTTTTCTAATTGGGGTATGGCCTGCAGAAGTTCCCCAGTTTAAGCCATTTGCCACTCTTATGAAGATTTTATTTGATACATGTCTTTTCTTCTTGATGGCTACAACCCTCTCTCTCTCTCTCTCTCTCTCTCTTTCTCTCTCTCTCTCTCTCTGGGGCCTTACCTTAGAATGATGCCAAGAGCCAATGTAATTTCAATTCGATTGGTTGGGGAGTTAGGAATGTGGTTTTCACTTTGGCTATTAAATGTTCTAACAGTTATTAATGCATCAATATATCTCATTTGCAAATCCTATTGCCTAAGCTTGACAAAGTCCCCATTTTCTTTGCTGTCCAATATTGTCACTCGTGGCTCATAGATATGTAAATGAAGAAAGAAAAAAGAGAAATCATGAATGTATCAAACTTGACACTGCTATAGTGTTCAATTAAATACACTCTGATAATTAAAGTAAAAAAATATTTTAACAGAATAACAATAACGTAAGTAAGAATAATTAAGTATCGTTTTATGAAATGCATCACCTATTTATAGAGTGGCCGAGAGAAAGAGATCTAGAATTTACTCTCCAAAATCTGTAATTAATAAAGACCTTGGATACTTTCGAAAACTAATCATGTAGAACGCAAGTTCAACGTAACATGCTATTTCAATATGTGTAATGTTTTGTTATGTTATCAGTTCAAAATTATCTATATTATATGAAAATATCAAATTGGCAGTGAGTTGATGAAATGTAACGATTTTTTTTACAAAAATACAAATGAGAACAAAAGTAAAACATTAATTTTTAATAAACTGGTTCAACTCATCTCATATGACTCTTAATATATTATATCAATTTTATCAGTTAATGAGCTATATTTTTTCCTCCACAATCCATAAATTCACATAAAAAGTCTATCTTGATCGGTGTTCAATATAATTATAAAATGATAATTTATACGATCATACTTTAAGCATGATAAATAAATATATAAATAAATTATATATTGAAGTGTAACGTTTCAATTGATTGTTCTACTTCTCTTTTTTTTTACTAAACGATCAATCTCAATTAACTTAAATCTCACAATCAATAACCAAAATTATTGTGCAAGAGTGGCGAGCGCGACTATACACGATAACGATAACTAGTGACGTTATATTAAAAATGTAATTTTCTTAACTTGTACTTTTTGTTGGATATTTAATTCTTGGAACAACTTATTATTATTATTATTTCTCACACAGGCTACCCAGGTTATATATACATGATCTAGGTTCTACAATCGCATGGCCCCTTAGTTGTTCTTAATTTTCTCTTCAAACACTCACATTGATATGAATCTAGATTCTTGACAGATAGTTGAAGTTACTAATGTCTAGTTGTTCGTTGTTATCTAGACGATTCATATAAAAAAAATCATATATCTTCATCCAGTCCGTCCAGATTATGACGGACAACCCGAGTATGACTAATTACCATATGTCGTTCATTTAGAAACGACCGAGGGTTCTTGTCAGCTATTTTATGTATGATTTGACCTTCAAATTTTAAGTACACTAAGTCATAAAAAGAGACTGTTTTAGAGTGGAAGAGATATTAACCAAGTCAAGACTTAGAAATTCGAGTAGTGGACATCATAGAAGTGTGTTAGAAACACTATTGTTGAACTACAATAGATTGATTGTTGAACTACAACCGTCTATTGAGTGAATCACAACATGATACTCATTAAAACGAATACCTGTGATCTTTTACATATAATTGTATTTATTATTTCTCATAAATGTAATGTATAATCACAAAAACTAATTGTCACCTGATGAAAAATTTAAAAAATAGTTAAAAGTCCCATGATGAAATTAACAAAAGTAAAAGGTGTACATAGTGATACAACACAATAGATATGTAGAGATAATTTTGATATCTTCGGCTTCTTGAATTTCCATCTCTAGGAAAAAAAAATATTTCAATGACAAAATTATAAAAGTAAGTACATAATTGTCTTTTAATTACATTTATGTTGTCCTTTTTTATTTATAAATATTTCCATATTCTAACAATATTGATATTTTCTTATTTATGGCCTAACTTGGTGGTAGAGAAGTCCAACATGTGATTTGTGAGAGAATCATGCAAAGTCATAAAATGTTTCAACGCTAATGAATCAAAATCAATTCATTAATTAAGAAAAAAAATTTAAGTTGGAAATTTCACTTAAATATTCAAAGAGAAGTTTTTTTTTTGTGACAGAAAGTTATTTAAGTTTAAATATTCAAATATTGAGCTTTTCTTGTTATTATAAGTATGATTAATTAGAAATGCTCATTTTTCATTGTGGAAGTAACATATTTTAAGGAAAACTCCAATATTGTGACTTAGAACTCATAAAGTTAAGATTATAAATGTTGAGACTTACTCGCTTATATCAACTCATCTTATCGTAAATTAAAAATGTTTGTAAAATGCGTCAAAATAAGCCTCTTTCGTCAAACAGAAGCTTCTTAAATAAGAGGACTAGTTAAGGTAAAATTTGATTACAATTCTAATTAACAAACCTTAAAGTATTTAGACAAAAAGAATGAAGAAAGAAAGAACCACAGAGTATTTGACAAACAAAAGTCTAGCTTTTGTACATTTTTCTCTTCCTATGACTTGGTTTCTTTAATGCTTGAAAAGCCACTTCCCGTTTTAGTTTCCTACTCATTTTCTATGCCTATTTGCTATTGTTAAAGTCTAATTTATGATGAACAATTGACTTTAAAAAGCTAAGTGAGTTTAATTCTAATTATCTTCTAGAACCACATTTTTCTTTTTATATATTACCCATCACCAATAAATTTTGAAGGGTATAAAACTCACACATTAATATAATGAGATTAATAGATTTAAGTCATAATATTACGAATTCTAGTAGAACTCGTAAACTAAAAAGTCTATATAGATATTAAACTAGACAAGGTCTCCGGATAATTTAATAAATTTTTTATGTTAACAATTAAAAAGTCTCATGCTCTTTTATTAGCTAGAGCATACACGTGTCATATTTATTTCCCGTCTCATATTTATTTAATCAACTAAGTATATAAATCGAAATTCCTAAAAAGGGCCTGCAGGATCATTAAAAAAATGGATTTGGAATACTTATTGAGTAATATTTTGTACAAAAATATTTCACTGTCATTATATGACTTTGTGAGTTATGTTGAATTTGAAAATTAGGTAGAAAATAAAAAATATAAGAAAAAATGTAAAATATATTGGGTAGCTTT
Organism: Datisca glomerata; assembly: GCA_003255025.1. Classification (NCBI taxonomy): domain Eukaryota; kingdom Viridiplantae; phylum Streptophyta; class Magnoliopsida; order Cucurbitales; family Datiscaceae; genus Datisca; species Datisca glomerata. The sequence continues at coordinate 1,202,795 of QANY01001639.1, forward strand.
ATAATTCAACTGAAGATAATAAACAAATTGATTATTATCAAATAAGAGATGAAAATGTTAATTAAGTTAATTAAAATAATTACTAACCCCAAAGACCAGTTACCCTCTCTCTATTTTTTCTCAATTTAAAATAAATAAAAGTCTACAGAAGCTTCTCTTAAGAAATCTTCAACCCTTCATCTGTGCTTATATAATCCATTTCATTATACTCAAATCTCTCTCTCCCTCTGCCTCTCTCTCTCTCTCTTTAGAAGAAAAAAACAGAGTATGGGTTCTTCAAATTACATGGCTTTCCTTGCAATTGCTTTGATAATATTACCAATGACTTCTATGATGGCAGATGCTTTCAATTGTACTCTCTCTCTCTCTCTCTCTCTCCCTCTCTCTCTCCCTCTCTCTCTCTCTCTCTCTCTCTCTCTCTCTCTGTCTGTCTGTCTGTCTGTGTCTGATTGTTTTCTTTTATGTCTGTATTTCAGAGAGATAAAAACAGAGTATGATTTTTGTTTTGTTGGTGGTTAAAGTTACAGCGAGGTTGTGTGAAGAGGTGAATTGTGGGAAAGGAACATGCAAAGCAGATATGGAATACCCATTTGGATTTGCCTGTGAATGTGAGAATGGCTGGAAGAGAACCCGTGACAATGATGATGATCTTACTTGGCTTCCTTGTGTCATTCCCAACTGTAACTCTCTCTCTCTCTCTCTCTCTCTCTCTCTCTCTCTCTCTCTCTCTCTCTCTCTCTCTCTAAAAGCATAAAGCTTAAAGGGGTTGACTTTGAATTCGTCGTATTAAAAATGCTTGCAGGTAGCCTTAACTACAATTGCCAGCCAGCTCCTCCCCCAGTTCCGGCAAAACAATTTCCATACAATACATCTGCTTTTGATCGTAAATCATCACCTTCTATATTTACTTAAATTTTTTACTTAATTTAATTAATTAATCATTATTTTTAATATATTTGTTTGTTTCTTGTTGTGTTTGATTTGATATTTTAGCTTGTTACTGGGTTTACTGTGGAGAAGGAAAGTGCATTCAGAATCAGACATATACACATACATGTGAATGCAACTCAGGATCCTCTAATCTTCTCAATATCACTCAGTTCCCTTGCTATAATGAATGTGAGTTCTTTTTCTTTGTTTTTTTATTTTAATCATTTATATTGATTAATTAATTAAAGTTGGAAAAGAAAATTAATTTATAAGATTTTGAGTTTATTAATTTTTTCAGGTACACTTGGATCTGACTGTGCAAAGCTTGGAATCAAAGTTTCTAATTCAACTGCAAATAATTCAGATAATGGCACTGGTCAAGGTGGCATAACCAATCACATTTCACCTAGTATTTTCTTTTGGCAATTTTACTCATTTTCTACTCGTTAATTAATTAATAATAATAATCATCATAATAATCATAATAATAATAAATAATAATCATTATAATTATTATTTAACTCGTTTTCGCTATGATAAATTAATATAGGTTGATACTTCTCTGAACTTTCCATTGTTTCATATTATATATATTTAGGTTAGTTTTAAGTTAAATTAGGAATAAATGGAATGTGAATAAGGCATTTAAGTTTTTTAACAATAAAATAATTTTAGATGAGATCTTAAAGTCAAAGTAGAACTCATTCAAGAGTGAGTTTTGGCATATTGAAAGGGTGTCAAGTTGGTTTAAAAATTATTAAACAAATCGTTTGTTCATGTTTGAGTAAAAAGATTAATTAATTATGAGAGCACTCAAGACTTAAATGCTCGTGTAGTTCGATTATGACAAAGACGTTCTTCAACAATATCATGACTTTCAAAGTCATGTGTCGTAACCATACCAAATAAATATCACGAGTAGCGGGTTTTGAGCTAAGCTTGGATATCCTTGAAAGTCTTAAGAGTCATAATGTCTTTCAAATCCTCCTGGTTATTACTGATTATCCTATTGCAATAATTATTGCTAAGAAGAACGCCTATGTTTTAAAATTAGTTTTTATGGGGAACGGGAAGAACGCCTATAAATTAGTTTTTATGGGGAACGGAAAGAACGGCTATGTTTTAAAATTAGTTTTTATGGGGAACGGGAAGAACGCCTATGTTTTAAAATCCACGCCTATGTTGGATAAACTTATTTTTGAAATATATACAATCTCCTACAAAACATGGGACTATCTTTCACTATTTGGTATTCTTCATGTCTTTCTTGTACACTCTGCATTGCTTTCTTTCTCTAAAACTTTCAAACAATGATAAGAGAGAGAAATTATGGATTCCAAAATTATCTAACGTGTTCTGTGTTCTCTTTTATGTTATGTTTATGCAGGTACCTCAATATTGCCAGGAAAGTATACACAGATAGCTATACTGATTATGTCTGCAGTGATGATGTTGTGGCAATAGGATGTTTATCAGATAGAGATGGAGCATGGAGGGTTGACTATGATTTAGTTTTTATTACACTACATTATACATACATGATTCGTTTGGTGACTTCGTTCTTTATTCTACTCACATATACTTATGTACTGTTTCGGGTTTGTATAAATAAGTTATATACGGTCATGGGTCGGGTATGACTGGTGTATAACAGGTATTATGAACCATATACGGAGTATTGAGCTGTTTTGTTTGGTTTTATGGATATATTTTGAGGAGATTTTCTCTTGTTTTCTATAAGCTCAAAACATAAATCTAAGAAATTAAGAAAAAAAACATGAATGAAATAAAAACTTGATAAAATAGTAACAGATAATATTAGATTGATAAAAGTCATTTATGATGTTCAAACTTAATATTGGGTTCTAAAGCCAAGTAAACAGCAGCTTTGCAATGACAAGTAAATGGTAGTTTAAATGATCTTGGTAGGTACCTACTTTGTCAAAGTTTGCTCAAGTAAACACAAACCTAAAAATTTCAATCATCTGGGTGTATCACTCATCACTCAACAGTGGCAGCAGCCTAGCGCCATTTCTACTACACTGCATAGAGATCTTCTTCCAATAAAATCATATACTCATGTTTGAAAGAAGGCACAGACAATATATAACCCATTCCCGGGTAGACGAAATCTTGAATCAGTTAGCAATTCCATATCATCAATTTTTTCTGTATATTGCTCTCGGCCAATGCCAACGGGATGCAAAGACACTCGAGGTAATTGGGAAGATGGGTAATACAGAAGGCCTAACAGAGATTATAACTCTCTAATCAACTAGCCAAATCAGAAAAGGTGATAGCATTAAGTTATACACGGCCATAAGAGCAAGTACCCCCCC